>JAYMSR010000490.1:0-13783 GCA_036897825.1 Plantago rigida | reverse complement strand
TGGAACGATATCAATTAAGCCGGTCAACGTTTTTTAAAAATTGGACCCAAACGTAATTGTTGAACTAGCAGAGACTGGGATGAGAGTTGAGGGTATAACAGGGGATCCCTATGTAATTGAGCCTTTTTTTTACTTGCTTTTTTCTTAACGAGTCGAGTTCGGGCTCGGCTCGATTGAGCTCAAGCTCGAGCGAGTATCACAATACTCATATTGGCCCGTTTAATACACTACCTGGACCAGTGAAAAGTTCAATCTGGAACGTATAATTACATAGTATAAAAGTAACAATTTTGAATTATTCTTGGAGTGGGTGATTAATGAGAGATTTACTAGTAATCTTTAGTGGGAAAGCGACCTTGGTAGGAACAAGAAACTGTAGAGGTCAGGTGAGACAGACATATTAAAAGCCGCTTCACCCACACTGGTAAATCTTCCATAAATGCTTCTCTCTTTCTCTCTCTCTCTAGAAAAGAGAGTGCTTTCAATGCTCTTTCTCGGGTTCACCAATGCCGGAGACCAGTAGAAACCTCCCAATCTCCACATTTCCCGGCCGAATCTCCGCATTTCCACTTCCCACACTCCTCCCGCCCTTCTCTTTAACTTATTCTCATCCCCACTACTCAAAAGCCTCAATCTTTTCTTTCTTTTTTTCACCTTTTCTTCTCCTCATTAGCTAGTTAGTACAGTTTAGTTTGGATCCATTACCAAGTTTCCAAGCTTCTACCATTTCTGGGTTCTCCCCATAATTCTATCTTTCTCTCTAATTTCTAGCCGTTAGCTTATTTGTACGTATTCGTTTGTATCTTCAGCAGCTTAAGCAATAATGCCTTAAACCAGCTTAGCTTACATATTTCTATTGAAACAAAAGGGAGGAGAAAATGAGAAATTTCCTTCTTACTGTTTTTGTTCTCATAATTTATCCAGCATTAGTCACATCTTTGCCTTCTCTGAGTGACGATGTTCTGGGGTTGGTTGTTTTCAAGTCAGACATTCAAGATCCACAAGGGAAATTAACTTCTTGGAGTGAAGATGACGATACCCCTTGTAACTGGTGTGGTGTAAAATGCAACCCTAGATCCAATAGAGTCTCTGAGCTCGTTCTTGATGGGTTTGGCCTCTCTGGCAGACTAGGCAGAGGCCTTCTTCAGCTCCGGTTTCTACGGAAGCTTTCGCTTGCTAGAAACAACCTTACCGGAAGTGTAAGCCTAAGTTTTGAGCAACTGTCTAGTTTAAAAGTTTTGGATTTGAGTGAAAATGGACTAACTTTGATGCCAACTGATTTGTTTAGACAATGTGGGTCTCTTAGGTCGATTTCCTTGGCTAGAAACAAGTTATCCGGACCTGTTCCGGTGAGTTTAAGCTCGTGTAATTCTCTCGTTTCGCTTAACTTGTCCAGGAATCTGTTTTACGGGCAGTTGAATTTGGGATTTTCGTCTTTGCCTTTGGTTAGATCACTTGACTTGTCTGATAATGTGTTGGAAGGTGAAATTCTTGAAGGTGTTGAGAATTTAAGCAGTTTGAGGGTTCTGAGTATGAAGAACAATAGATTCACCGGTGAAATTCCTCGTGGGATTGGGAAGTGTTTGCTGTTGAAGTCGATTGATTTGAGTGGAAATTCGCTCTCTGGTGAGCTTCCAAGCACAATGCGGAGGCTTTTGATGTGTAATAATCTGATTTTGTCCAGAAATGGATTAGGAGGGAAGTTGCCTGATTGGTTTGGAGAGATGAGAAGTCTTGAGACTCTTGACCTTTCGGAAAATAGCTTTAGAGGCAGGGTTCCTGTTTCTTTTGGAAAGCTTCAGTCGTTGAAGGTTCTGAATGTATCTAATAATGCTCTCACTGGAAGCCTGCCTGAGTCTATTAGCAGTTGTGTCAATCTTTTGGTATGTGATGTTAGTCATAATTTGCTGACCGGTAGTGTACCTTCTTGGCTGTTCAAACTTGGATTACAGAGTATTCTTCTTGCGAATAACAGATTAAGTGGGAGCCTTGATAGTGCTTTTGGTTTATCTATGGAGAATTCCCGTGATAAGGTTGTGATTTTCGATGTGTCCCTAAATAAGCTATCTGGTGAAATTCCATCAGCTGTTGGTGATTTTCACAACTTGCAATCTTTGAAAATGGCAAAAAACTCTTTTGTTGGCGCCATTCCTGCAAGTATTGGACAATTGAAGAGCTTACATGTTCTGGACTTGAGGGAGAATCGGTTAAATGACAGCATTCCTTTGGAGATTGGGGGACTTGTGTCTCTTAATCATTTGGGACTCCAAAAGAATTCTGTAGGAGGCAACATTCCTGTTTCAATTGGAGACTGCACCTCACTTATGTCACTGTAAGTTCCTTCTTCTGGTTTTGATCATATGTAAATCTGTTCAGACCATACCAATGAGTTCGGTGCATGTCTTTTCGCTGTCCTGTTAGTACACTAGTCGTTTCATTGTTCCTATCTGGTGGCATTATGCTGCAAGTTACTACGATATTACTGTATATGAATAGTTATGCTTTGGCCCCGAGTATCTTTTTTAGGCTATTGCTTTGTATGCCTTCTTTATGTCTTGTTATTTGCTTTAGTGTAATGGTAACTATTAAGTTCTAGCAATCGGCTTTTAAGTAGGACGAGGTTCAATACACATCTTTGGCTCAATGCTACTAAGCCACAAGCTCGAATTGCTCTTCCACAACAGTTGATTGATGCATCATGACTAGTTTTTTTGCAGTTACTGAGAAAAGCTAACGTTTTTTAATAAGCAATTTGCTCGTACAATTTCTTAAGCTGTTTAATGTCACTTCTGATGGAGTGTATTTTTTATTTTTTTTTCCTTGAATCTGGCAGGTCACTTGCTCATAATGAAATAACCGGTCCAATCCCATCGTCCCTTGCAAAGATAACTCGCCTCCGAGCTGTGGATTTCTCTTTCAACTATCTAAATGGACCATTACCAGAGCAGCTGGCAGATCTTGTGCATCTCAAGTCATTTAACATTTCACACAACCAGCTCTTAGGTGAACTGCCAGCTGGAGGCTTCTTCAGCACCATATCTCCATTGTCCCTATCTGCCAATCCATCTATTTGTGGAGATGCTGTCAATAGAACTTGTTCAACATCAATTCCAAAACCAATCGTACTTGATCCCAACTCCACTGAGGCCACACCTGATATTATTTCTCAAACTTTTAGTCATCGGAAAAAGATCCTCAGCATTTCTGCTCTTTTTGCTATTGGTGCAGCAGTTTTAATAGCCATCGGTGTCATCGCAATAACAGTGCTTAATCTTCGTGTTCGTTCTTCTTCCACGCCTAAACCTCCTCCAGTTCTTACTTTTTCTGGAGGATATGAGTTTACCAGTTCGCCCTCTTCAGATAGTGATTCTGGAAAGCTTGTCATGTTTTCGGGTGACCACGAATTCAAAACAGGTGCTCATCCACTTCTCAACAAAGATTGTGAACTTGGACGTGGAGGATTTGGAGCAATGTACCGAGCTGTGCTTCGAAATGGGCGCTCGGTTGCCATCAAGAAGCTTAATATTGCCAGTCTTGTAAAATCACAGGATGAATTTGAAAAAGAGGTAAAACAGTTGGGGCAAGTTCGGCATGAAAATCTTGTGGCACTCGCTGGTTATTACTGGACTCAATCGCTGCAGCTTCTGATATATGAATTTGTCTCTGGTGAAAATCTGTACAAGCGTCTTCATGATGAATCTTCAGGAAACAGCCTGTCGTGGAACGAAAGATTAAACGTTATTCTTGGAACAGCTAAAGGTCTGGCTCATCTGCACGAAATGGATATAATCCACTACAACTTGAAGTCGAGCAATATTCTGGTTGACAGCTGTACGGAACCTAAGGTTTCTGATTATGGTTTAGCCAGGTTGTTACCGATGTTAGACCGTTATGTGTTGAGCAGCAAGATTCAGAGTGCTCTCGGTTACATGGCGCCTGAGTTTGCATGCAAAACTGTAAACATAACTGAAAAAAGTGATGTCTATGGATTTGGGATTTTAGTTCTGGAGATTATAACTGGGAAGAGACCTGTCGTATACTTGGAAGATGATGTTATCGTTCTTTGTGACATGGTTAGAGCAGCATTGGATGAAGGTAGATTGGAGGAATGTGTCGATATTAGGCTGCAGGGCGAGTTCACTGCAGAGGAAGCGATTCCGATTATAAAACTAGGTTTAATCTGCACATCTCAGGTGCCTTCAAACAGGCCTGATATGGCACGAGTAGTTAACATCTTGGAGCTAATGAAATGTCAGTCAGAAATCCAAGATGAATTTTCGGATTCTAGCTAATATCAGTTCTAGACATGCAGATGAATCCAGTTCATTCCTTTCAAAGAAGTTCTTGGATTCTTTAGCTTGCATTCTGTTGTTGGTGTATTTCACATTTTTGTTGTTGGTGTAATTGTTAATTTCTACTGTGTCTTCTCCATAATGCAGCTTTTAGGTAAAACTTGACTGATAATATTGGCATTCTACAGTTGAGATCTTATTGCACTGCAGTTTTGTCTACCATGTCGCATATTGTAGTGTCTGATGCATTAAATATTATACTATGATCGTACAATGTGCATTATATGTTGCATTGTACAACATACTCAAGTATCAGTATGCACTACCGCTTGCGGCATGGTTGAGGAAACCAGGGATAGACTAAGACATGGATGCAGAGACATGGATGCACTACACTTGAATGTCTGACTGGTTAAAAGATCTAAATCTTGAAAACTCTGCCTGAGGCTGTTAAAATTTCTTTGTCCCAACTCCCAACTAGCAAGCAAATAATCCAAGTGATGAATATAAAAACAGAAAGTGAAAGAAAAATCTAAGATAACAGCTGACTTTGAGAGAAAGGGCGCCATGTTGAAGAGAATAATTGATACTGCTACAATGCTGTCACTCAGATTAACAAATATTTTGTTTTTGTCATTTGGTCTGATCAGATGTATTATTAATACAGTGATTGGTAGGAACTAGGAATATAACTGCAAATGCACTAAAACCGGATTTAGAGTTGTGCATATCCCAGCCCTTTAAAAACACAAATGCAAATGCAGTCTGAAGATTATGTATGCGATTGGTTGAACTGGAAAGATGGTTTACAACGTGCCATTTTCGCAGCTCACTGTAGTGAGACATTTCTAATTTCATTGACATTTACACATGTAACTTGTCAGGTATTACACAAGTTTTCCTTTTTTCAACTTTAAAACCGAGATCTATCACATTTTAGTATTCACTCGGTCATCGTCCATAATAGTTAAAAGCCAATGAGGTGGGCTACTCTCATGGAACATTGTTGATCAACAAATTCTACTCTATTACAACTAGAAAACGACACACCATTCTTAATAAAACTTTGGGAGCTTCCCATTATGGCTAGATAGTCTGTAGTTTCATTGCATTGCCCATATACAAAAGAGTTTGAGCAATGTCTGAATGGTTACATTCAATTACTGATATTTGTACCAGTATTTGATGCCTGCAAGCGACTGGTACCTGCCTGCGAATATGTCCAATGAGATATTGTGAGTCTGATTGTATGATCGAGTTCACAATCTCCATTTCTTTTGCTGCCAAAAGACCCAATCTCAGTGCATGTTTCCCAAGTATGCAGTTAGGTCTCTTCTAAACTTTTCCTCATGGTTTCTAAAAATACAACCAGCACCTGTATTACCATGTTCCCTGATATATGATCGAATCAATATTCAAGCAAATTGTTACTGAAGGTGGAGGTTTCCACTGGCAATTTAAGGTAGTTTTAGTCCTACGACTATCTTCAGTCTTTGCTCTAAGAGCTCTCCTTTTAGATCATGCAACAATGTCCTCAACCTAAAAGGGTTAATACCCTTTCCATTGAAAACCAAATCATTTCTAATTTTCCATAACAGCCAGCTAAAAAGTAAATAACTTAATTGTTCCTTGGATGACAGCTTATATGAGAAAATAACACATTGTTCCCGATACAAAATGCACTTACGCAAATACGAAGCCTTACGTTTATCCTCAAATTACATATGATAAATTCAAGTGGTAAGCCATAGCATCAAAAATCTCACCTTAAAATGTAGGACTCTCAACTCTCAAGACTCTCATCGCCTCTATGACCCTTGCAAGTTTTAGTAAAAACGAAATAAAAATTGTAATTAATAATCCAAAATACTAGCGCTTCCATAAGCACATATCAAACTCAGTTTCTACACAGAAAAAAAAGAAAGCAAAAAGAAGTGTGAATTCTCTACCAAGTTCAAAATGCAGTACATGTATATGTATTTCTTTTGGTTTTACCTAGTACCTGTATCATGCAGCAGCTATCTAACTAGTACAGTACTCTATCAAACCTCTATTCATTAATCTTCTTCAAAATGTCTGCTAATGTGTATACTACGATTTCATGCTATATGTGTATACTACGATTTCAATTCGGGCTATATGTGTATACTATGATTTCAGGCAGTTTTTTTGCTACCTAGAAGTATCCTGACTTCCAGGAGATCCTATAACTACCTGTCATTTTAACCCTGCTGTCCTCGAGATGGTCGAGGTAAAATCATACATTAATCATCCCAGTCGTTTCCCCATTGTGAAGTATCTACATACTTCAAGGTGGCACTGTTTTCAATTTTCTTTGCCCTACCGTTCACTCCGGGTGATTTAACAGCTTTCTCCTCATCCCAGTCATCATCCCAATTATCATCCCAACCAGTAGGCGATTCGATGGTGAAGGTAGGATCACGATCCTGCTGACCCATTTCAAGTTCTTGATATGGAACTCCTTTGAGGTGTCGTATCCTTTTCCCAAACTTGCACCAGGACAAAGTTCCTCCAATGAACACAACTGCCACAAAGAAAAGGTAAGCCCCGTTGACAGGTGTTAAGTAACTGATGTACGACGGTTGCAGTATGTAAGCTCCAAGTTGGATTGTACAATCCCCATTTCCAACTTTTAGCAAGACCAACGAACTTCCTCCTGTGTTTGATGGCAACTTTACCTGATACGATCAAAGTCCAAAAGGAAGAGCCTAATCAATAAAAAATCTCCTCACAAGATTAACATTGATATACTGATTATCCATGCAAAAGGGAAAAGATTGAATGACAACAGCAAAATTTCGACCAGGGGAAATATGCTGTTTGGATCATATATCTTCTTCGGAAAATAGCAAAGAGTTAAAACATCCACTCAACGGCCTACTCTTTAGCTTCACTAATTAAATATTTTTAAGTGAAGATATTAGTTCAGTTGTTAGCTACCTGTGCTTGTATTGTCTGTATAATTTACCAGAAGTCAATCGAATCAATAAGGCAAGGTTTAAGAAACACTATATAGTCGGATTTTCGGACAACTTTACAAAAACTGGCAAGAAATTGAGAGTCTGAGGATTTTTTTAGTGAATTCTTGCATATTGGGAGTGATAGTAGGATTGAACAGTTTACCCCTTTGGACAAAATTTCATTTGTCGAATTCATCTGGGAGAAAGAAAAACTACATAAATTAAAAGAAAATAGAAAAGGAAAGAAAAAACGAAAGAGACAACACAAACTTGCATGGATGAACATCCTACACTCCCAAATTCCCCGATCCAGTACCAAAAGCAGGATGTTAGCTCTTTCATAATTGGGATTTGACTATCAGTGACACTGGCTGGTGCCTGGTGCTGAAGACAAGAGTACTTACACCATCTTAAAGTTGAGAATTCCAACTTGATTACTTCATAAAAGTTGCAGACAAATTGTGCCCATTAATTCTGGTGGTAATTTAGTGTTCCAAATTTTGTCTATTTTCAGCAGGGAGGACATAGGGGCGCTAAAAAATATTAAATCCGTGTAGAAACATTCTAGCCAATAAAAGTAGCAATTTGCTGCTGAGAGCCTGTTTGTCTCTAAAGTGACATCTGCACGACACTCGTCAAACTCCATCCCTCTTATTCTTGAATCTCAAATAAAACTTGCATATAATTGATTATTCTCGGCCGTAAGCTACCACATAACAGTTGTGGCTCATAATACTTAGTTATCATTGTGTGTGGGTGGGTGGGTGGGGGGGGCATGACATGACAGGACCGAAAAATTCATAGACTAGATTTTATTTTGAGGAGTCATTCAGAGGTTTTTGTTATTAAAAAGAAATTCTCGATTTTTTTTGACAAGTTATAGACGAGATGTGCCAACAAAGGAATCACTGAGACTGGGAAGGCACTCTCCTCTAAATGCTCCTCCAACAACTAAATTTCAATATAATGATCACAAAGTATCCTAGATTTTACTCCAATCCCTATTTTGCAAAATTCACAGAATAAACCATCATTAACATTGTCAACACTTCCATTGACTTCTGGTAACAGCCTATATGCACAAAGAAACAACTTACACGGACGGTAAACAAATTGCACAGTAATAGTTTTTCACTTTAAAATTACATTATGGTGAAAATGAAGTGTTTATTGCCACTTCACAGTTTTCTTAATGGATATATCAAAGCACAAATAGCTTACGATGCTATCGGTCGAGAAATCGGAGAGAAGAATATTCAAACAGAACAAAAATCATAGGCATCCTGTATCTACATATATTCACAGCAAGTAAAATGTTAACCTATTTTTATGTCCAAGGCATCCAGCGAAAATATGCACATGGTCTGATGGCAGGAAAAGAAAGAGAGCCAAACCATACCTTTTTTACTTGATGTCCAGATATCTCTATATCCTCCACAGAAATATTATATGGAAGAACACTAAAATTCAATTGCAAAGAGCTATCACCAACATTCTGGACAAGCACGTATGACGCTTGAGACCCTGCAAGCGAGTTTGAAATTAGAGTTCCCCTCTATTATGGGAAATAAAATAGGAGGTGCCCAAAAAAAACGAAAAGACTAAGCATCTACTATGTTGTGATCAAGTTTTAATGCAGGAGATAAACTATCTTGAAGCTTAATGACATCTCATTTCTATCCGGAGCCAGATCTCTTCTTGTTCCCATTTACCCTGTCGGACTGAGATGTCAGAGGACTAAATAGTGTTTCTAAAATCCGAAGGTCCTGCACATTGTCTCCAGCCTGTGTCTCTTGTTTCCAGTATCTGGCCTCAGGATCTTTCGGCTGGTATCTTTTTCACATACATTTTATCTGAATTCAGGAAAGCATCCACTCATGAACACCTCAAGCTTTGAAGAAAAAAGCCCATGAAAGAGAGCCGGGGCCGGATGGTTGTGAAAGAAATCCAAGCTGAAGGGAATATGCAGGCCAAGATTCTAGTGAAAGAGATCAAGTCTGTAGATAAGCCCCTCAACCAGGGCACAAACAGAAAATACTACAACCAGTAGACACACGGAAGATATCGTGCAGGGCCAGCAGATTTCAGAAACACCACTAGTCCATAGTTCTCCAGGGGAGGAGAAGGTTATCTTATTCGTAGTATGCACGAGTAAGTGATATCGAAGGATTAAAACTATGATGGTTGTCAGGATTCTATAAGCTTTACAATCAGGAGTTTTAAGTTGCATGTCTATGGTTGAAGGTGCAATATTGATGGTAAGTTATTGCTTCCTATCTATTAATGTTAAACTTGTACTTATTTAAACGATTCTTTAGGTCCTTGCTCTTAATCCCTAATCTATGATTGTAGTCTAGTAAATTAAATTTGGGTAAATTTCATTCAAATCTAATTACACCGGACCCCCTCAGTATTAACAATTACATCCAACCCTCAAAGTCAAACTAACCCCATTTTTTTTCTTTTATTTTCTACTTTATATATTTTTATTATTAGCATCTCAATCCCTTAATTTAATTTCATCACATTTTAATTTTTAACTAATCTAACATCTCATTTTCAATCCACCTTTTTATTTCTTTTTCCATTTCAATCGATCTTCTTCATTTCATCATTTTCTTCCCCAAAACACATACCTCCATCAAATGGAGGTGGAATTTTAGATGGAGGTCGATCTTCTGAAAGAAATCAACCACCACTTCATGGATGTATGTGTTGGGGAAGAAGATGATGAAATGAAGAAGATGAAGAAAAATGAGAAAGGAAATAGGAGAATGGGGTAACATGAGATGTTAGATAAGTTAAAAGTTGAAATGTAATGAAATTAAGAAGAATAAGGGACAGAAAAGATATTTCATTCACACCGAATTAGTATGACCAATTACATCCGACCCTTAGAGTCAAACTAAGCCCACTTTTTTCCTTTAATTTTCCTTTTCCTTTTTACTTATTACTATGTTTTTATTAAAATAATATCAATTCACCAAATTTCAACTAATCTAACATCTCATTTTTTATCCACTTTTATTTCTTTTTTCATTTCACTTCATCTACTTCACTTCATCATTTTCTTCCCCAACACACATAACTTTATTAAGTGGAGGTGGAATTTTAGAAAGTTGAGTTTCTGAAACATATCAACCTCCATTTAATGGAGGTATGTGTATGTGCTGGGGAAGAAGATGATGAAATGTAATGAAAAATGAAATAGAAAACTGGGTGGGTAGAAATGAGATGTTAGATAAGTTAGATTGTACCCTAATTGTTTATAAAATCCATGTGAACGGCACATGCATTTTCCAATGAATTTTTTTCCTGGAACAGGTAAGCTAGATTATCGACTAGTTGTACCAAAACTAGCAGCGTCAACAATATCGCATCCGGGGTGGAAAGGGTAAAACTTATAATGCCAAATGGGGGATTTCTCCTATACCATTACATCCGAGTTCCCTATCAAACAAAAGAGCAACGAAAACTAGAACTAAATGTCAGAAACAAGCTAGATACATTGCAAATGATTGAAAGCGAAAACAAATGTTCTAAAAAAGAAAATGTTCCCACGGATGCTTCAGATTTAAACATGGGAGCTGTTGTTGAGGTTTTCTTAGTCTGCCCAAACAACCTAGAGCTGGAGGTTTGGCCATCTCGGAGTGCATATATATCCATGCTTGAACTTAAATCCCAAATATGAAAAATAAATGGTTGAGCTAAATTCCAATGGAGATGAATCTGCACCCGGTACCAGATAGTTTGGTGACATAATTAGCAGCACCAGCATAAGTGCGACGGTTGTTGTTTTTCCTCGAATAAATAGCAATAATTATGCGCCCTGAGTATATGTCATCTCTACAGCTACAAAGTTAATGATCTGTTGTTTTAAAAAAAAATTAATTTCTTTTTACAGCTGCTGTATTTGTAAATCCATTGAATATTTCTGACACTTGGAGAAGATTTCACACTTACAAAGCGAAAGAACAAGTATGCAAGAGGAGAACAAATATAAGTTCATTTAGCTTTAACGTAATGTTCAAGGTGAAAACTATGAGAGGACAAAAAAAAGGGAAGGACTTTTCATTAGGCACATCACGCGACCTTAACCTATTAGAACAGTTAGCTCTCTAGTCCCATTTGAATTGAAGATTTATGTTTCCAGGTACTAAAGATATATTATAAAGTTCTTCTCATAGATTTCGAACAACATATCTCGTTTGGTGCAGAATACATATGAGCATTGAGAAACAGTCTAACATCAAAATAATAATAATATCAATATATATAAAAAGAAGAAAGATGCACCAGCGAAATATCTTAGCGTAGTAAATACATGTAGTCTTCAGTCCGTACTCAATATAAGGACTTTATGACGAAAGACTATGGGTCTGTTCCTTAAGTGCGATCAGGCTTGTTTGAGTGCTATAATTGTTTGGAATATTTCTGCTTGTGCTCTTAGTATGACTGTTTTCTTTTTCTTGTTTTCAGATAAATAGAAATTATTAGGTACCCTGAGTATATGACATTTTTTACACCTAATAAAATTAAACCTGTTCCTAAAAAAGTATTACAGCCAACACGTGACATCATACAATTCCTTGCCTAAAATTGTAAACTCAGAGACAATACCCAACAAGTAAAAGACCAAAATCCGAGATCTTTAACGAAGTAAATTGGACTCACAAGATCTATTAAAAATCCCATATAATCCAATTAATATGATGTAAATGCACTAGAATATTTTCAATAGGGAAAAGTAATGATGATGCTGGAAGCATACATTAACATTTAAGCTATAAACTCTGCAAACAAGCATGCCTGGAAAGGTAAATAGTTCCATTATCTAAACAAATAAAGCTGTTTCAGTTACTCAAACCAATGTCACTAATTCACGTTTTAGTGACCTAATCAAGAGAAAATCCAGAGCCAAATATACCATGATATGTGCACCTCCTGTTTGGATAACTAAATGTGTCCATGAAATGCAAGATAATTATTACTCAATTCAAGCATCAAAACAACATCCTTACCGATAAACTTATGTTGCAAAAACTGGTTATAACTTCATGTCCACTTAACACCTAGCTGATTGTTCGAGCTTATTCAATGTGGTTTTCGGCAAGCTTTCCACACCCACCAAATTTCCTTAGAGAGCCACTTTTACATAATTCAGATTCCTTTAATTACTTCGCGATAGTCGTGGCACTAAAAGAACCCCCCCCGGCACTACATTGGCAAACTAATTTCATCCCTCACAGGGTTCCAAACCATTGGAAAGGAAGCAAAAGAATTACCATTTCCGACGAAAGGGACACAGGCAATAATGCCATAAGCCTCAACAGCACACCTATGAAACACCATGTCACATGTCTCGTTGGTTGATGGATTTGTAGGACTTGGAGCATTTCCAGAATTCAAACTTTGCGCCGGAAGAGGGCTAGGGGATGAAGACACCTTCAGATTAAACAAAAAATCGCATTCAGAATCATATAAAAACAAGAAAAACCAAATCTTGGAATAGAACGATACATGGTTCCACACACACAAACACACATATATATACCTGATCAGTTTGTTTAGAAACGAAATGAGGCTGAGCTAGTTTCCGAAAATTCTGGTAAACATAAGCATTTGATTCTCTTGGGCCATCAAGAATCAAGAATAACAAGAGCAAGAGGGATGGCGTTGACCATTTCATTGTTTTGGGAGTTTTAGAAATCTTGAGTTTTCAAGATTGAAGCTTTATTAGGGTTTGAAGAATTGAGGACAAGTGTGGGATTGAAATTGGGAGCAATTTTCATAGTTGGAAAGTGTATGGAAAAGGGAAGAAGAAGAATTGTTGAGGGTCGGCATATGAGACACGGTTGACGGACTTCTAGAGGAATCATTCTTCGGCCGTCTTTGTCATATTTGCAAATTGACATTTTGGTTTTCATCTCAAAACATCTCTTGCATTTCATCAATTTTACTACAACTCTGAACTCTACGGTCTAGTACAAGTACAAGTACTCTTACTCACTCCGTCACCATAATAATAACTTTTTTGTTTGATTATTGAATAAATACTATTTCAGTTTCTCCAAATGATTTTTCAACAATGAGTACTTCAATCTAAATTGGAGTGTGATGGAACCTTACTTTTCGGTCCATACGATCCCGACTTAGCGAGTGTTAGTGCGAATCTACAGGCATACATGAAGCCCATTTATAATTATTTCTATTATCTAATTTACTCATTCTCTTATTTCAATTAATTGGTAAATGACCGTAGACTTGGAATGAATGCCCATTGCCTATAGATTAGGAGAATAAGCCTTCGGCCCTAAAGTAAACCTTAGTTAGGAGACACTGTATTTATATCAGAAATCCTAATTGTATTACTCAGTTGATGATTTATTAATTTACTTCTCGTTGCATAGAAAAATGTGTTTTATCACTAGAACACTAGTTTCAATGATCCAAGAAAACAAACTATATAATGTAGAACAACAAAAATCTTGCACTCTGTAATTATAACAC
>JAYMSR010000489.1:0-13788 GCA_036897825.1 Plantago rigida | reverse complement strand
ACTTTAATGTATCAAGTTTTTTGGGAAAATTTTATGTTGCAATTTTACAATGCTGGAAACTATCAACTAGCAAATTGAACATAATCGACAAAAAGAGCACAACTCTATTTGTCATCGGCAAGGAACAAACCTCATTATGTTGTGTAACCGCCATGCATCTGTCCTGCATTACTCCAGCAGCAATGGAAAACCGGAAACACTTACATGCACAGATCTACCATTTTCAACGTTGAGGATGGGAAAACTGGAAATACTTGCGTGCACTGGTCTAACTGGTCTACAACTTTTACATAGACCTTATGATAGGTAATATTGTTGCCCCAAGGATGTACACAAACTAACAGAATAGCAGACGTCATCACATGTATATCAGCAATACTAAATTGAATTCAATATAAGGACATAAAAAAAGAGACGGGCCTTGTGTAATTTGAAGAAAAGCATAGTGCACAGATGTAGAAACAAACATGCAAGTGTCATAATAGAAAATCGGCAACAATCGTTCCATAGGCGTAAGCATAGCACCCAAGTATGTCAAATAACACACTCCAAACGGAGCAAATAAAAATCCTGGTGTATTTTGCCAAAATAGACGCAAGAAAACTCGGCAAATACAAGCACAGTTTAACGAAAGGGTACATTGATTATAATATTTATCTACAAAAGATATGTATACTGCGTTCTACATAGATGCTGCTATGACGAGATATCAGCTTCATCAGAGCTGAAGCAAAATGACCCAAATCTCATAACACGCCATCGCCCACAATAATTGCAAGAATTAATCATTAAAGGTTGCCATCACGGCATCACTACCCTAAAATCTATAACCAGGGCCAGATGGAGGTGGAGCAGGTGGCAATCGGTTAGGGGTTCGTCGGCTGCCCGAGTTTGCCCCAGAGCCAAAATCACCATTTTGTGATGGGTCACTGTTCCGGCGACTGTGACCATTGGACCTCGAGTCCCCATATGGTGATGATGGACCATTAGAAGCTGAATCAAATGCTGATCTCCACTCATCGCCTGACGATGGACCAGCACCAATTGAACTACTCTCTGCTCAATTTAATAAAAGAAAAATGAGTTTACCATTAAACACCAAGCGACAATTAAATCATTAGATTGTTGTCTTTTATTACCTAAAGCAAGCACCATTATGCACTTTCAAATCAGAATTTGTCAATTCACTAGATAATAACAGCAGGGATTATTTTTTCTTGTGGTGAACTAGACTTTCAGTGTTTTGATTATTGACACGTTCATTCCCCCTTTTTCTAGTGTCAAGTGCTGTGCAATGGGTTCCGTAATAATTAAGTTCTTATCATTTACATCTGCTTCATTGTTGCTTTAGATATTGGATATTCAATATTTTCTTAACAAGAAATTCCAGCGTGCAAAATATGACCTTAAACCTCTACCTATCTACTATATAATATGTCTGCAAATGGTACCAACCTTTTACTTATATTTAGAACTTATTTTCTTTACTTGAATTTTAACTCCTACAATAGTTTTTCAAGGAACAAGATGGTAGTCACCTGCTCCACCACCATTCGAGATGCTTGACGCTGCAGCTGCCCGATTGTCGTGGATGCTTAGTTGTCTGGTAAGCTTGGAAAGAAGAGAGGATTGTTTTTGGATGCGTTCTCTCTTGCGCTTCACATTCTGGTCCTCCTGGAGCAACTCCTCTATTCTTGCATTATTTTGGCCACTAAAATTCCAATTTAAATGAGGTCACCATGAGGGGATGAAGAGGCAAAATGCAACATAATAGCGATAAACCTTACCTGACAGAACTGTATAACTTATTAAGCATGTCTTCTTTTGCCTTCTCTACTTGACAAAGAACGACTGCCTGTAATCAAGTAGATTAAAAATGAAATTTGATTCAAACAAGGCGAAGTAAAACAAAGCTCCCTACTAATCTCTGACCTTTGGAACATTGGCAGCAAGACTATTGAGGACAGCTTCAACATAACCCCGCACTTCCTGGGCCATCAACTGCAGTTCCTCTTCTGGATCGACAGGTCTTCTGGTCATTGTATCCTAGATGAACATTAAAAGGTTAAGTGCACGCATACACGTCTCTGCATAACATGCCATTAACAGTTCAAGCAAATTAAATATATTGCACATCAATAGCATATGTAACATGTTAGGAACATCATTACTTTAGAACATGCTAACAATCCGAGTGAAGGAAAACTAAATAAACTGGAAATCATAGATAACAGATGTGAACAGTGAGTTGTCAAGGCACAGAAAATTCCAGTCTACAATGGCATGGACCTTGTAGTCAGAAAAATCACATATGATGTGATGATTCCATTAACCTTGTGGCCAGAAATCATCCATGCACATACCTGAATACCTTCCATTCATGTCATTTGAATAATGTGGAATTTTTCTGACCACACCAATACAAACCTGGTCTAGACAAATTCCTAAAACAAAAGAGTAATTTATTGAGTTACTTACAAGAGAACCATCGGAAAGACTGTGCCTAATAGGATTCGATTCACTCTTCACTTGGCCGCCTTTAGAACTAATAATGTTTCTTAATTTGCTTAACCACTCTGTCTTCTCCGCCACACTCTCAGCCTTCAGAACCACAGCACTGTGGGCTGCACACGTCAATAACTTATAGTTAGTTCTGTCAGCAATAGAATAACAGAAGCTAGAGGTCAAAAGTACCTTTAAGGACAGTCTTATATGGAACCCTGCTCGTTATCTTGAAAACAAGACTGGGACCCTTGGTCGCATCTGGACCATTTGCCTTCTTATCTTTAGAGCTCTTTGAAGGTGGAGGAGCTTCTTCTTCTTCCTCTGAAACGTCTTCGAGATTACATTCCTGATAAATCAGAAACGTTGTGACGATATTAATAGAGGTAGAATCAAATATCATCAGAAAAGACCAAAGATGGATCGACAAATACCTGTCAAGGCAGGTTTTATACTAATAAAGTATGATATGCTCAATAAAAAATGGCCACAAAATCATATACCAATGTACTGTCAACAGTCAGAATCTTGTTATTGACGTGATTACTCACCGACAATGGAATATTTGCACCAAAAAAGAATTTGTTTTACTTTGACCTTAAGAGTATGATTTGAGTAGACGAAATGCCATTTGGAAAATTCGGCACAAAAGTAATTATCCAGCATTTTGCTACATAAACAGAACCTGGCTTGAAAAGGCACATTTAAATCAATCGCAAAGCAATTTCTCTATAACAATAATTTATTTAGTCCAATTCTTTCTTGATTTTTCTTTAGCGCGACTAATCTCGTCGCGTTGTCGCTTGTCAGGTCCTTTTAAGGGGTGCCTCTTCTAACGATGTTTTTTTACATCCATAAGACTCGAACTCGAGACCTTGATTAAGTGAGCTCCAGTCCATTCCCAATTGAGACAACACATGAAATCGATGAAAGAATCAACAGGACTTCGTTATATTTTTATTATGATTTATTTTTTTAAATGAAGAGAATGGAAGGACAATTTATATATGTACAGTCTATTCAAAATACCTCCAAAGCAATGGTACCACGGAAACGACGTTCTTCTTGTTGCTTGGTGTATCCAAGCTGCAAGATGGTTTTAACAGCATATCAGATAAAGTAACAATAATGAATACAGAAATAAGTTGAACAGCACCAGAGTAAAAACCAACATTAGTATTAGTTACGAAATCAAATTTCAAGAATGAAATCTAAATACAACCAAGTCACATTCATCCAACAGTGAATCATAAGATAGAAGATAGAAAGTTCCCAAAGATGCAGACACAGAACTAACAAATAAAAGCAGCAAGGTAGAAAAGAATGTGAAGAATTAATTAAGCAGTTTGAAAGTAAGTTAAAAAAATGTGAAAGACAAATAGCACCACACACACACCAAAAAAAAAAGCCTAGCCTAGATGCAAAACTTCTTGTTTCCTTTGAGCACAAATATGAGTGAGATACAAAAAAAAAAGTCCCAATTTGAACTTCCCACTTTCCCTTTTGTTTGTCTCAATCTAAAAAGTTCCCTTCTATTAACGATGGAGATTAAAGCGCCATCCCCTCCTTATTTTATAAATATACACTGTAAGTTTGTCAATTACAAAAAAAATAATAATAAATAGATTGCAACTTTGCATACTTTCCATAAATATCACAAAGTTGAAGCCACTCACTTTTCCGGTTTTTTCATTTAAAACAAACCATCTTTTGCTCCACCCATTAGTTTTGGCACTTTTCTTTAACAAAAAACCTGCAGGAAGGGGAATTATGTTATGTCAAAATATCTAAAATATACTATTGAAAATAGGAATAATAATTCATTTTATCACAAAACGTTAATCAGGCACCGAATAGAAAATTTTGTCACCAAGTTCATAACTGACTACAGGCAACATTACAAAAAACATCTCTAATGAGAGAAAAAATATCTCGATACAACATTCTATACCTTTTGTTTCCTTTTACCTCCTCTCGCCAACATATTGTAATATCTTGGAGGTGTGTTGACATAATATTGTATTAATTACACGTAGAGTTGAGAGAAAGTTTTGCCTATATAGTGACATGCATAAAAACCAGAAAACCAAATAGATACTACTTTTGGCTATTTGCATTAAGTCTTTTCATCCTAACCATATTAATTTAAGGCAAGTTGCTGAATTTCATGTTAAATTGAAGTATTTTATTGGCTCAAATATATTAACTATCTTGAATCAATAGCATGATTTAAGGGTATTTTTTGAAATATGTTTAATAAGGTGTATTAAAATATGTGAAAATGCTAAAACATCTTATAAAGAATATGAGAAAATAATATATAGCATAATGCAACAGCAAGAACATTGCCCAATAAGACGACACTCCAGATAATATGGAGAGGAACGCAGACAACAAGAATCTAGGGGATTGTATATTACACCAGTCTGTACCATAATATAACCCACGTTAAGTTCAACTCGGTCATAACCAAGTTAAACCCCAACTGACCCAAAAACAAACGGAGTGCAGCCATTATTTAATTTAGCAAATATAGAACAGTGGTATTAACCTGCTGTTATCTCCCCTTCCGGTCCGGCTGTCTTAAGTACGGGTCCATCTCGTGCATCCTTATCTTTATCTTGCGCATTGGCCTTGGTATCCTTCATTGACTTTAAGTTCCCGCCACTTTGTTGGCCTCCAGTTTGTGGACTAGATGCCTAAATAATGAATTCAGGACTATTAGAGGACAACCAAAAGTCAAACAACCAAGATTCAAAGAAAATGGTAAGTCATGATTTTAGGCCACATATTATTACCATGAAAGGTAAATAAACAAAAAGGAATGTTCCAGAAAATCACAAACCCTATTTAATATGGACTGTTCAGCATCAACTGCCCTTTTAGAAGACCGGACTTTCAGTTCATCTTCACGCCTTTGTCTATCCATCCTACCAATACAACAGTGCAAAATTGCTCTAAGAAACAAAAAATTGGAAAGCTGGAAGCATATGACGATGAGAGTGATATAATTCATATGGACATAATCATCTAGTGCCCAAAGAGGAACAGGAGGGATCTAAAATAGGAAGAAGTTTTTTAAGAAGATACCTCCTTTGAACTAAACGGATGAAATGTTGTGGTGGAACAAATGCCCGTTCCATGTCAACAAGTGCCACTACCATGTTTCTCGCTTCTGTCTTAAATCCTTCCAGAGCTGTTGTAGCAATTGCAATAACCTAAATGAGCAGTAGCAGAGATTGCTCAATTAAAAATAGCAAACATGACATGTATGTATTGCATTGAGAAAGTATATATAAAGAATTACCTCTCGCTTAAAAGGAGGATATCTTCCAAGACCAGGTGTGGCATTGGCAGCAGCAGAGACAATTTCAACAAGTACTCGGTGCACCTAATTGAAGTTCAAAAAATATCATGGCACTTAGCACACAGAAAAAGAAAGACAACTTCACAGCAAGATTGAGGGAAACACCTTAAATATACGTGACCGAAGGAAAAAGATTAGAACAAGCACAAACCCATGCTCTTAAGATTCACCCAAACCCCGCGAATACAGGAAAAAATAGATTAGAAGTGCAAACATGTGCGCTGTGCAGGGGATGGTAGAGGCAGAATGTGTATTGGAAGGTAAAAAGGATTTTAATATAATTTAATAAATGGAAGGTCCTAACATATCAAAAGAATTAATTCCCGAGAAACTTTCCAACTACTCAGACAAAGCACTTAATTCCCGTAATCGAAAACACACCCACTGGCCACTGCAACTTTACTCAAACAGACCACAACTATCTATCAAAATACCAAGTTACCAACCAACGGCATGGTTTTGGAATCATACGAAAGGCAATTCCAAATGCTCTGGTACTAATAAGCAAACAAAAACACAGGAGGGGGGGGGCTTCAATGAGAAATCGCTAAAGGCAAACACCAATACAATATAAATAAAAGAAAAATGAAATCAAAAGTGGAGCGAAACATAGTAAACCTCATCAACACAAAGGCGTGAAGGCTCTTTTGCTAGCTCCAAAACTCCCTTAATCAACGACCTTAGCCCTTTCTCGGGAGAGATAAGATATGGTTGATAACCGTCTGCCTCGAGAACGATCTGGTATAGTTTAATATGATCAACAGCACAACAAACACATGGGCAAACATAAGACATCAGACAGCATCATAGTAGTATTTCCATTGTGGTAGAAAACACATACCCTCTTGACATTATTTAAATCAAAATGTCTATCCAAAGGCAGATCCTTAATCCTCTTAGGAAAATTGCCTTCAAAACTAGCAACAACTTTCCAACCACCGCCCTGGAAATAAGATGAGTAAATCAATTTCTAAAAGATATGTATACTAGTAAAATATCGTACAAACTCCAAAATTAGGTTATATAACTGATCCACACACCCATCCACATAAGAGGCTGATATTGCGTAATACTAAAACTTGGCATTTCCACATCCCACCCACCCCCACCTCCCCGAGCTCAAGGATTTTGGAGAAAAAATAAACAGTACAGGGGAGAAGAGTATGCCTCTAAGTCTTTCATAGACTATGAGAACAGTTATTAGTTATAACATATTCCTTACAAGGTTCATGTTATTTCACTTTTCAGAAGTTATAACCTATGGACATTTTCCAAGTGTACTATGATATGAAGTCTTCAAGATGATCAGACAAAAGTGCTCCTCCATGAAATTTATCCTCTCTTTATGAATTCAACGGACAAAGTAAATAATTGCCAGATTCTCAAAAATTAGTGACATTTTATCGCACCAAGAAAATAGGGATAACTTCTAATGTTGAAGTTAGCATTAGCACCAGCATCAATTGTTTCTTCTATTCTTGATTGTTATGCTTTACATGGCAACAAACACATAACAGGAATTGCAAATAGTGTTACTATTAGTAACCTATGTTTTATCAATTCTTTCTACATCAAAAACTTAGACATGCTCAAAATTAATCTGCAAAGACCGGGAAATTTTAGACCTAAAACGTAAAAGTATGTAAGTACCAAGGACGTGCCAATGCCATCTCTTTCAAGTTAAGAGCATCAAAAATTCATGAAACGCAGAGCCTTCGATAACTCCATAAACTACTTTTTCCACTGGACACGAATACATGAGGAAGAGATCACCAGTATGTGGCGGCAAATTTAATTCATAGATTTGCAGGATTCTCCAACAGCTTGTTTAAGCAGTACTTGACTTTTATTGGCTTACAAGTCAATTCATGTGGACATACATGGTGTTCATAGATTATAATTATTTTTCTACAAGAGAACAGATCAGAAGCTACAGCTGCACCTCATCTTAAGCTGCAAATGGAGTAGGCACGCACAAGTATCTCCCAGAGGAGATCTCCGTATTCTAACTTGCCAATACAAATAATTGCTTCTACTGCATAAACTAACAATAGTACAACTTATCCTCTTACCTCTCCCGTTGAGATATGCTGGAGGAATTTGTCTTCAAATTCACGACAAAGTTCCAGAGCTAGTGCTCTTGTACCCTCAGTGCTACTTACCATCTGCGTACCAAGTCTAAATAGTTCATCCTGAACTACTTGTGATTTCCCCTGGAGTCTGCAGAGGTTACAAATTAATTTAATCTATGAAAAAGTTAGAAGACCTAATATTTACACTGAAATATATCACATAGTAGCATCAAACGTATTCATGTAACCCAGACAAATCCAGTAACATCATCATTGTGTTTGTGTGGGGGGGAGAGGAGGGAGAGGAGGCAGTAAAATCTAAATATCTTCCAGATAGACAAATAATAATAATAGCTACTCCCTCCCATTTTTAATATAACATGTTTTGGCTTATTGCCTATTTGATAAATACAAGATGTTTTAGGATATTCTACCATGTAATTTCGTGTTTTCACCATTTTTATGCATCCAACTCATTTATTTATTGTTGTTCATTTATTTTGTCTTAGACTCCTACAGAGACTAAGCATATTTCTCATCATTTATAGGTGGATTTATTTGTCCAAGACACAAACATTTTTATTCTCAATCTTTTACCAAGACCATTGATGAAGAGAGAATTGTCTTAATTTGTGTGAAAAGGCCAAAACATCCTATATTAAAGATGGGAGGGAGTAAAAGACAAGCATCTCTCTGTCAAAAGCAAGTTTGACAAGAAAGAGCATACCCTGAGAGGAGATTTGGCAGCCTGACTTTCATGCGGTTTCGAATCTGTTGAGCTAGTGTTTCTACAAAGGCTAATCTACCAAGCTTGTTTTGAGGGGCTCCTGTCAGTATGGATTTCAAACTTTCACTCTCTGCTCTCCATGCAGTTTCTAAGGAATTATCCGGACCAACACTCCCCGATGCGGAAGCTATTGAGACAGATTGACCTATCAAAGCAACCCATGGAATGTCAGATGTACTTCGAGGTCCCTTGTCTAATAATAGAGCTTGCACAGCTGCAAGGACTTTTGGCTGTGAAGATGCCTGATCTATCTTGCTAATAACTCCAACAGTCCGTGTACCTAAAAATAGAGAAGCAGAATACAAGTTAATTTACACCTACAAAATTATAATTTTACATGATAACATAAAAGCACCAAACTCCTTTCAGGGGAGTTCAGAAATGAAGAAAATCTAAATATAGCAAACCCACTTTCTGGATCAAGCTCTTTTGCAATTCTAATAGATTTTGCAGTAGCAACCTCAGGGACCTGGTCAGCAGGTATCACAACCAGTAGTATTGCATCACTACGTTCTGCATACTGACTCTGCAACAGAATGATATGAAATCAGATTGCTGAAAAACAAAATTTATAAACTTTGAGACTTGTCAAATCTGCAAGATTTCTAAGCTCCACAAGTTTAGCATGTAACTCAGGTGGACTGCAATATTTACTATCCAAAATTAAGTATACCCTTTAATAAGCAAATCATGTTTAGCAAAAGTTAACCCAGAATGAACTAGTTAGAAGCTCTCAAAACTACCCCCAACATTTTCAACCCACTGAAATTAATTTAGCATGACCAGCATGAGTGTCCACCATTGCTAGCATGAAGTACTAGCAAACATACTCCAGAAAAAATCTTTTCTGGTCATATTGCTTATCACATAATAATATATAAAT
The DNA here is from genome assembly GCA_036897825.1 of Plantago rigida. Taxonomy (NCBI): domain Eukaryota; kingdom Viridiplantae; phylum Streptophyta; class Magnoliopsida; order Lamiales; family Plantaginaceae; genus Plantago; species Plantago rigida. The sequence goes on along the minus strand of JAYMSR010000489.1, from coordinate 4,177 downwards.
CAATAAATAACAAGGGAAAAAAGATCAAGATTCTACTCACCAAAGAATCATCAAGATTTCCCTTATCAACACCAGGCAAGTCAACCAATTTAAGTGGTGGGGCTGCAAAACAGATCGAGATAAAATTTTGGTAATGGAATGAATGGAGAACAAAAAATCACATGTAGAGAATATATTTAAAGATATAATTGCTTAGCATGCATAACATCTCTACAATCTTGAGCTTGTAATTGAGGCTGAAATTCATAATGGTTTCAAAATACAAGAATCCCAGGATCAAATATCACCTCCACCCACTCTTGGGACTCCAAGATGAGGTTCAGCTCCCAGGTGGAGGTTATTATATATAATAATAATTGCTGAAATGCACGCTCAAAGTATGAATGATTTGAGAGGTATGAGGTGCCCATTCAAAATTTCAAGATCGAAAGAGGATATACATAGGAGGCAACAATAAGATATAACTTCAGAGCACAATAAATTCAAGAGGATTGCTTAATTGATAAAATTCACTTGATATCAGATCTAGATGAGGTGCTAGTTCAAAATTTTGGATATGACTGAGGATATAAATATGAAGCAACATTAAAAGATAATTTCAGAACTTGATAGTTCAGCAGGTTTGACTTTTCATCAAGTTCACATGGCATCATTTTCGAAGGTAAAGCAATCTTTCACAAATATATTTTGGACTCATAGGTCACCGATATTTCGAAGGTAGTTGTGACATTAAATCAATTAAATGAAGCTAATTCACTTGATTTAGATCCATGCCAATTTTTTATATTTTCATGTACACTTCGAGTACATTAATTTGCTAAAATATAAACAAAAAGTATTTTAACACATTGGTTTTGCTTTTGCACGTATATTTTATAAATACATTAGTTAAAATTAAATAAATAAAAAAAGAATACGATGAAATTCTAGAGCTACTCAGACCACTGAAAGTGTGTACTCATATAAGTTTTGAAACTGATGAGCAAAAACAAAACCTTAAACTGAGCTTAGATACTATATTTTAGAATGACGCACCTGAACTTGTACGGAGCTTCAAATATATCTCATCGCGACTTTTTCCGGAAATTTTGCTCAATCGGTCCTGTAATGAATGACGAAGAGCACCTAAAACATACCAAAGAGAACAAATATTCAGAAATAGAAAAAAAGTTCCAAAAATTTTCTATACGCAACAAGGAGCCTAATTGATTCCTATGAATTCAACTAGAGGCTTAAGTTCAGTAACTCACTTGCTGAAACTTGTTGGGATTTACTATCGATCTGCAACAGAATCGATTTGGTGCTCAGTGAAGCATCCCTTGTCAAATCAATACAAATTGGAGCGCGTGTGGCACCACCTTCACCAGTGGGCTGCAATTAAGGTTAAACTATTAAAAATTGTGTCCTATTAAAAGAGTGTGTTGGGGGGTGGGGGAGGGGGGGGCGGCAGGGGTTAAGTTCATTAGATAATCCTCTATCAGTACTACTTACCAATGCGGGATGACCTATTAAGCTGTTCAACACAGCAGATTTACCTGCACCCTGAAAAGTTCTCCAATGTCAATAGGTGAAATATATCTTTTTTAAGGTAAACCAGGATTTCTATTTAATAGAATCAAAAAAAGAAAAAAGAAAAAATACACATGGCATGTTATCACTTCAAGAAGACAAGTAAGAATAATGTATCAGAAACACTAAATAAAGAGGGTCTCTGTCAGGATTGGAGATGTCATCAGAATATTGTTATTCCCCTCCCTCCACAACCACCACGTAATGCAACTGGGAACAATGTTTTGAAGGCCTTTCCATCTTTATCCCTCGTTTCTCTCTCCAGGCCCGAAGAACATCCTCAGCCTTTGTAGACATTACACAGCAGAGCTTTTTAACCAAATTTATACCCATGATACGAGCATAATGCTGCAATCCAAGAATAGGGGATCGGTTGTCTGTACTTTTAGATTGAACAGTTAAAACTGACCAAGGATGTATAACCCTCTCCATCCTAATTCCCCAAATATACATTAGAGGGCGTTTACACAGAATAGCAAACAGAGCCATATAAGCTGTTCCAGGTCACAGCTGAATATTCAATCTACTTCAACTCTGCATAAGATGTGTATGGAGAAAGATCTATTTGTTTGCACATCAAACTAACCTAAAATCTCCTTGTAACCAATCAAGGATACCTATATTTCACTGCAGGCAAACATGTCTTATTGACTTAATTCTCTAAACGCAACATAATATTGTGCATTTAAAGGCATAAGAAATCCATATGGACCATAGAACTGTCAGATTGCAACCACCGATCCGCCAGGTTCCCACCAATTAGGAAAGTAAAGAAAAGAGCCAAAAGACATTGTCAGGTCTGAGGTAACTGATCGTACAACAACCTGTGATTCTATATTAGCAGCCTATATATAGGAACCTGGGCAATAAACTTGTTGCTAACATTTTACAAGTAAAACCTTCCAGCAAACGAAAATTTGACATCGTGTTTCTATTTCTATCCATAGTTGGTTCATCTAAGCTGATAAAAGTAGGTTAAGACTCCATTTGTGGCCAGGCTCAGGGTCTTCAAACCATATATAAAGTCATAAAATGCCCATAAGGCACGAGAAAAGCTAATTATGGGTTTTGAATTTTGGTTTCCAACGAACATAAGATGATTTTGATGCAGTAAGGTGAGTGCTACAAGGAATAGGTGTATGCTATTAAAAGCAACAATTCCAGATACATGGAAAGTACTGGTGAAAGAAACTTCATCTACAAACCTACAACAATGGGATTGTCAAATCTCCCCCGACAGGACCGGGAGAGTGAAAAATGAGTTTTCCCACAGTGATTACTAACATTATTTCAAGTTTCAAGGCTAAACCAAATAACAACTTAATTAGTTACGCCATCAAATCAGATCCCCAATCCCATAAGCTGCCCGAACCTTGTAACAACTATATGTGAGGAACTAAATCTCCTAAAACTAATGGATATATGCAACTATCTTTTACCTCATGGTGGACCAGGAGACATGTATTTTGACAAACTAGGTTCTTGAGTTCTAGTTCGGAAACACCATGAAATTATAATTAAAATTAATTTCTTGTGACAAAGTAATACATCCCATTCCGATTTTGCATAATAACAAGACTTACAATACTTCCGGGAGCTTAAGCACCCAATATTCCACAGGTTAGATATGTCATTATTCCTGTTCTTCTTTTGTTCTTAGGATGAAAACATTATCTTTACTTCATTTTTCTCATGTATATTATAAATGAGATAACTGAACTGAATTATTCATTAGGTTCAGAAAGCAGGCATTAGTCCCAGTTGCAAGCTAGCAAAAACAGCATTCTCTTTTGATTCTGTAAGCAGCTTTTTTATCATAATCAGCAGGGAAATTGTAGTCCAAAAAGAGCACCTAAAGTGGATTAAATACTTTTAAGAAATCAACAAACCTTCCAAATATGTTATGTGGACCTACATATGACTTTTTCCATTAGAGGAATTGTTGTGACAACTAGACAGTATTCGGAAATTGTTGTGAAATATACATAAGTGAATGCCCATATGTCAAAGGCATGTCAGAAGAGAAGAAAATTATAGCCATCACAGTATTAGCATAGTATATGTATTAAATGAGGGTTGAATTTAGATGAAAATGTGCATAAGATGTCGGGTGAAATTTGCCTATAAAAGGGTGTATTCTGAATGAAATAAAGACACTTCAGAAACCAATCTCAGTCTATATCCTACCTTCTTGTTTCATATCATTGTTTCATATTATGTACAACTAAATCTAACTGAATGTTAAGCTAAAACATACCCCTCCGCCCCTTATTGAATAACTTCCGACTGGTCGCAACACAGTATTAAAAGAAGGGTGAATAAAGTATAAGAAATAATGAATACATAAGGAAAGATAGTGAATAAAGTATGAGATATACTAAATAAAGTAGAAGTTATATTTTCCATTTAAGATATGAAAATTTGAAATTGAAAAGTACCAAAATGAAATATATCAAGTTGAAATTTGACTACACCAATTTATTCATCGTATAACATGAGAAAACATAAATTTTGACCGCAGTGAAGGTTCTGTTTTGTCCTGGGCTAAAGATATAAATCCAGAGCTTCCTTGAATAATCATCAATTATGCTCATGAAATACCTTCCTC
>JAYMSR010000488.1:0-13811 GCA_036897825.1 Plantago rigida | reverse complement strand
CTTTAAATTAGAACCATTTACTTACCAGCAATAGAAACAAGCCGATTTCATGTATGTATTTGTTGTATTCTTTAATCTTTTCTTCAAGATTCCCTAGAATTGTCTCTTATCTATCTCTTATTATCTTTATTAGAAAAAAATGGAAAATTAGACAGTAGTAAATGCTATCCGAAAGGGAAGTTTAGTAAGTTCTATAGATATAGTCTAATAATAGTATATAGGTAAGAATTGTCTTGTATCAGTTTGTGCAACCTATATTAGTAATAGCTATGACAGAAATATGATTTCAATAAAGGGCTTTTTCTAAGAACAACTCCGTTTATGCATGGATATTGGCTTCCTTGTTGTTTCCGTTTCTTTCTATTTTGTATACGTTATGATAGAAATTGTTTAGACTGGACTCCTGTTAGGACCTTGACTTTGTATCTGTATATTCGTATATTCTCTTCTATTCATTTGGTTTGAGTTGTTAGACCCCTGTGATATGGTTAGTTCATTTCTACTAACCCAAGGTATTTCGGTATTTATTCGACTAAGTATGTACTTTCAATTACCTGGCGAGTGTCTATCTAGTAGTTGTGGTGTTCTATTTGTATTTTGGTATATCCTTGATGTATAGTTTCTAAATAAATAAAGAATAGAAGCCGCTACGGGATGAGTTGTTTTCCTTCGACCCACTCTCTCTTCTTGCTTCCCTGGTTCTTTTCGTTCTTCGCTTTTATACATCCATGATTACAAAGAGAGATAGGAATTGATTCTTTCTAATCTTTGCCAAGTTTTTCAGAACTAGTCCTAGTCTAATAAAGGTATATATTACCATTACCAACAAACAATAGGAACAATAATACAAATCAAAAAGATCGTGGATGGAGGAAGAAATAATGGTGAAGTAACATATTCTATTCTGTGAGAAAGTATGATAATAAAGAAATAAGATGTCTTTAATCTATTTCATCTATATAAAGTGAATCTAACTATCTAACTATCTAAAGTCTAATTCCCGGAGAACAACACTTAAATACAATTCACTTAGTACAACGCGAGAAATAGAAGTCAGAAAGAAAGATTTTGACTAGAATGGTATCTCTAAGTAGTTACAACATTATTTGTGTCTATTCTAAAATGTCTATAAACCTATATGAAACCTTGTTTCTAGGTCCTACCTAGGTTTTGCATTAAACATGTTTTCATACTAAATTATTCAAAGTGCAATTAATACAGTAATGACAACTCTTCTTTTATATAACCTTTAAGAGGGGAGTAAGCCGGCAAGTATTCTAATTGAGTCCTTACAATAGTTGAGATAAGAGGAAGAGAAGTAAACTATTCCTTTTTTTTTCTGAAAAAACGTTGTGCGCATATGCATAAATAAGATATTATGTATAAAATATACAAGTTGCTGGTATTTAAGAAGAGTAGGGTAGGGTAGTCTGTAAATTCTATTTCTAAAATTCTAAAACAAGTATCGAAGGAAGCGGCTTGAGTAAGGTCTGTCTCAGCGATTGTCAAAAAAGTTTCGTCTGTTTATGTGATTCGTTGCTTAAGAGATACTTACCGCAAAGGAGAATCGATCATTCTTAGAAGGATATTTAGATATTTCTTAGAATTATTAGATGCAGCCAGTGTTAAACTAAACAAAGAGTTTGTAAGTAAATTCTAGCAACTCTTGGAGTACAAATACTAGAAAGTAAGAAAGAATCGCCCTGAAATATTTGAGTTGTGTTATAACCCGGGAATGTGTAGAGTACTTAAATATCCCAAAAAGAGTTCATGCCGATTTATATAGATAGAATAGAAATGATTTACTACAAGGATTTATGATTATACAACTAGAAAGGCTATATAAAGAAATACAAGAAATAATAACACCAACAACAAACAATCCAACAAAATAACCCAAGGAAGAAGTACTCATTCATTGTTCTACTCTGTTATTTAGTTCGTGGTGAAACATGTCCTCCCTCTTCATCTTTGACTAAACCTGGTTGTTATCTTAAGTCAAAATGCTTGCTTGTCAACCCTTCACTACTTTCATGAAAATGACGTATTATTCCTCTATTTCTTTTCTATATTAGTTTAGAACAATAAATAGTTTTCATTAGATTTATGTACTACACCATGTAAACCACGCTTTTGAAAAGTGACATGCATAGATGAAGGATGATACATTATTTTTGGTTTACGCCACTAAGTCTTAAGTCTACTAAACTAAAGGGGGTACAGTCATTTCGTGTTTAGGTATGCCTATAAGATACTATGCTTCGAGATAAATGCTTTTATGAGTACCGTACCGATGTCAAATGATAGTTGGCTTTCCACATAAAAACGAGTAAGTATTACCGATAATAGATAATATATAAGAGACGTTGTTTGAAACTTTCCACTGTTTTTTTTGTTCTATTTTAATGAAAATGATTCAAAAATGAAAATGATTCAAATGAACCTTGTTTGTATACTTTATTTTGATCTATTGTGTTGTAGAATTAAGTTGCTACCTTTCTCTATATCTCAATATCTCACCTATCACCCGCGATTGACTTTGACTAGATCCATGTGCTTGTTATAACGTATGAAATTAGATATATACTCTAAATTAGATTCTTAAAAGAGATCCGATCGTACGTGTTGATAGCAGTTCTAGAATGTCATTTGAAAGGTAATAACTTTCACATCAAAATATTAGATTCTAGGTGGGGTTATAGGTCTGTATAGAAATTCCTTAATTGTTGAGTTGATTCGTTTTACTTAAGCATCATTAGGATTTTCCATTTTCTTTTAATGAGCAACAAATTTCTTCATTTTTGCCTTACAAGGGAAATTTAGAAAACATGTGTTCAACCCATACATATGTCTATGAAACTTTTTGAAGATATTCTATTAGCGGAATTTCCGTTTCTGACTTTTCGGGAATGTTCAAGTATCAATTTTTCATCTTCCCTCGTAAAAACTAGAAAATGGGAGTCTAAAATGAGTCCTTTTTTGTGATTTTTGGATGCTACATATATGAGAAAGTAAGCTCGGTCGAATTGACTTAATGAACGTGTCTATTTTTCAGAAAACTCCTTGCTCAGTATGGCAGAAAGTAAGAATTTGAAATTCATGTAGTAAATACACCTCGATTTTTAGAAATGGCATAATTCATATAGTCCAAAGAAAGTATGCTTTCCCTTTTTTATGTTGTAAACTGTTATCTTTTTAGAGAAATTCATTGCCGGAGAAAAGTTCATTCTGATTGGGTACAAAAAGAAAAGGTTTCCCGATATCCATTTTACGAGATAGAAAAGAAAGGATTCAAATAATCAATAAAAAAGAAAACGGGTATTATTTCACCCCTGATTCTTAAATTTGATATTATACATAGATCTTGACACGTGATATTCTAGTTTGATAGTTTTGGGTTCACCTGTATTTGCCTAAGTATGTTCGAATATGATAGATCCTATAATAAATGAGAAAAGTCAACTCTATGTGATGTCTCGCAAATAATACAAGTTATAGCACACTCTCTCTTCTAACTTCTAAATCTATTTTAGGCCAACTCTAAAGAGTAATAAATAGGTTGTTTGTTCTAATTCCTTCTTCTCTAGTAAGGTAGTATTCTATATTCTACTTCAACAATTTCTATACCCATCATTCATTCTTTTTGTTGTTAGTTGAAAGAGGCGTGCTGTGCTTAATTCATGTCGAGTTCTAATAAACTGTACTCAGTACGAAAAAATCATGGATAATAAGAAATAGTCTTTATCTATTTTGCCATTTTATACAAGAATAAGTAGGGAGTTGTTCAAAAAGTGATAGAAACAATTCGCCTGGTAAAGATAAGTCATTATTCTAGGGAAACTTGTATGTGTATCTAATACGACGTCATCAGAACTAAAAAGGAGAATTGGAAAAGGCGCCACGACCCATTTATTTTGATACAAAGTACATTATATGTCTTAGACCATTGCTGCCATCCAAAGTTAGATATAGATCAAAAGGTATCTGTTGTTATCGTTTCTAGTTAGACACACCTGCATTGCTGGTAAGTCTAAGGAATTTGTCTATTCTATATTCTTATTCTATCTTTCTTTCTTTTCAACTAGTTGAAATTTCACATTTAGTCAAAAAGTCGAGCCTGAAAGAAAATAGAAAGGTCTAAAAGAATCAACAACCATCAATTCTAGCCAAATAGTTTGGGCATGAAAGAAGAACTACTTTTTGTACATCATTATACCTCGAAAGAACTAGGTTGCAATGTCCAGAAGAAGTCTAAAGGTTAGACCATATTCGTAAAGGTTGAATCCAAAGGATTCTAGAAAGCATTTTCATTGAGGCCACCACTGGACTACACTACCCCGCCTATTGTTTTCGTTACATAAGAGAGTTGCACATTAAGAAGGCTATACTGCGACTACATGTCAGAAATTCTTCTAGATTTTCTCTTTGAAGTGGTTGTTTTAGTTAAAAAGATTCATTAGTTGAGCGCCTAAAAGAAAAAAGTGGAAGTGGGAAGGAAGCGCTCTTGTCGGTTAAAGCCCGAACTCTTTTGTTGGGAAAGAACCATTCTTAGAAATAGTATCGACATTGCCAATCCTAAGTACGCCAATCATAACTACGGAATTAGCAGGACATAATGTGTGTTATAAGCACTAGGAAATGTTTGTAATACACAGACATACTTCATTAATATTTCAAGGTTATGAAGACAATACCTTTTATTAACTATGAAATCTTAGTCAATAAAAATCTATAGACTCTCTTCTAATTTCTAAATATCTCGCCTCTCCTCTATTTGAAAAATAGACTCTTGGATTTGATACACTTGCTCTTCAACACCTCATTTATTGTCCAGAAGACTTGTAAGCAGATTCCTTAACGCTAGGATTCGTTTCATTGAGATTACCGCCGCTGACTACTACCACCGATACCTTGCTAATAGAGATAGAATCTATTAATGACTTAATGGCTTATGACTGGGACTTAGACATAGATAGCTTCTCTTAATTAATTGAATCTTGTTCTTTTTGTTCTTTAATGACTCTCTGAGTTCTTCGTTATGAGAAGTTATACAAAATACATAGTCAAAGCCTGGAGCCTTTGGAATATATGCACTTGCAAGATCTCTTACTGACCTAATTTCTTCTTTTTCGACATATTCAACATTGTCTGTGAGTACTTTTTGTACACATCCTATATTGTAAAAACGAGAATTGGTAGCAGTGAGAAGTTCTTCTTGATATAATAATAATAGTTCTAACTATCGTTGTCATGCCTTCGACCACTTCCACGCTTATTAAGTATTAGAAGTCCGTTTTCTTTCCCGAGTAGATGAGTCTGAGCCAAATCAAATGGAATCAAAAACTGCATCTGCTCTGAATGCCCTGGTTTCTATTATCCTTCGTCATGTGCGGAAATGTCTGTGATTATTCTAACCCAAAGAAATTCTACTAAGTAGACATATTACTAACGCCATTTCTATAGCTATACCACCACTACAGGCCTACAACAACACCACGACTACACTCGCACCTATATGTGATATCTATGATATTAGACACTTCCTTTTATTCTCTTCTTATTCTTCATTTTCAAAAGAATTATTTAATCCTTCCATTTCTTTATTATTAGAATATTCATACGCAGAGTTATATATCCTAACTCAATCATAATTCATTTACAACGTCTAATTCTAGTAAATAGTAATTACACCTTTGGTCTACAACTTGGCGGCTTGGTTGATTGAGAAGTATTTCCAATTTCTTTCTGGCTCTATAATGAAATTCTCAAGTACAATAAAATAGAATAACATAAACAAGTTGCCTCATATCATATCACGCACGATCTACGTGGGAATAAAAGAAGATTCCTCATATTACATATGTTGTAATAATAACTTGTAGATTCTATTTCCCTGGAATACACAAAAAGTCATTTTCATAGTAGTGGTATGTAACAATTCAATGACTCCTATATCTATCTTATTTTGGCGTAGTTGTCCATAGAAGTCATTTCTCTTTTATTGCTATGGTATAGGAATATAGGAATAAGGGAGGGTGTAAGAATATTCATCTCTTTTTTTTTTGACAGAGAAATTTAGGTTGTTTAATGAAATCTAAGAGGAGGTTTCTATCTAAGTGAAAAGTAGAATTAGGTAGAAATTGTCTTCTACTATCAGTTTGTACCTGTATTAGTAATAGTTATGTGTAAGAACAACTCGGGTTTTTATATGGTAGATATTGACTTTCATGTTGCCGCTGTATATAACACTTCTAGGTAGAAGCTATCTGTATCTATTTTCTCTGTGAAAGAATATCATAAGAAATAAAGAAATAATAGAAAGACTGAATTGGAACTGTATTTCTCGCAAGTTAGAAAAGGGAAAAGGAAGGACTGTGTTTTCACATAAAAAGCTAATTATTAGATAGGGCAAATTCATAGTATACAACTAGAAAGAGTACATTTCTTCCTGTAAGATAGATTATACAAATCTATTCGAAATCTTGTGTATGGTATATGTCTCTTATGATGCCTATAGTGTTCGTTGCTATGTACAAAGTAATTGCGGAGGAATTCTTGTTTGTTGAAAAAGAAAAGGAAATCTTTGGAATCAGAGTGATCCTTTGGATTTCCATAAAATAGTAAGTACGTCATGTGAAATATGTTATATAACCGAGTCATTCTTGGAAGATTGTGTCGACAAAGACGAAGGAGAAAAGGAAGAAATAATCTAGAAAGCTCTTTTTCATAAAATAGAAAGTATTTACGTAGCTAGCGACTAAAAGAGAAATGTACTGATTCAGAATATATTGGTTCTAATTCATATTTCATATAAAAAGAAACGACAAGGAAAAAAGGTCTATCTAACCTATGCTACAAATAAGACTATGTTAGTTGTCTAGGAAAACGGTGTCAATTGTTGTTGATTGTCACATTAAACGAAATCTCCGCGGGGTACTTATTACCTCCGAATGAAATTCCTTCATTTATTCAGCAAGGATTAAGAATTTGCTGAGATACAAAGCAAACGCAGCATTATACAATTATTTTCTTACCTTCCAGAGTACTTAGTTTCTTTAATTCATCTAAGTAAGACACAGATCAGAAAAACAGAGTGAACATTGTTTGTTGAGAATATCACCTACCTGAGATTTCTTATAGAATTAGAATAGAGAAAAGTTTAGGCAAATGAAATGACCAATTTCAAATTCATATAATAGAAAATAAAGATAGAGACACGTCTTCTAATCTTGAACATGATCTAATAAAGAGATAACAGTTTAAGACAACCCATAAATGACTACCAAGGTAAGTGACTATACGATACTAGTCTTTTTCTTTTCCTTTGACTCTATGCTGTATGCCAAACTATGGCGTCCAATCTTGCACAGAACATTAGACTTGTTGTATTCTTGTCGACTAGAATCTGGTACTCTTCTTGACTTTTCGCGGACAGTATCAAAATGATTCCTTATGTTATTTATGTATGCTTACTAGTACAACCTAAACACCCAATACAGAACTTTCCCTGTATTCGACTTTAGTCTCTTTGCAGGGTACAGAGTCAACTATCTTCTAGAACTTGGATTCACTAAAGGTAAACTAAAGGTAAGAGGAATCTAAGGAAGAGTTGTAAGCGAACCCGTTAGTGCGTAATATCAAAAAGAAAAAAACATCTAAAATACGCGATTAGAGACACGACAGCTTTCGATGCTGGAATACCGGAAGTCATTCATTGAAATTGATAACTACCTATATTTCTCTTCATATGTTAGACATTTGTTCACTCGCTCTTAGAAAATATGCATTTGGTGAACTTACACACCTAGAATTTTCTTGTTCGCTATGTTCAACATTGCTGGAATTTCTATTTATTAACCCTCTGAAATAACTAGAATTGGAAGATTTCTTAACATTCTAATTAGTTTAGTTCTTAGAAGAGTCCGAGCTACCACCAGAACTACCATTCTCACGTATACCACTGCTATGTTTAGAAATATTGCGAGAAGGGAAAAAAGAGGGAAAAGAACTAGAAACCAAAACCAGAAAGAGAATTGTGTCGAGGTAAATGATTTTTCCTTTTTTCTTTTTTTCAAAATTGGAAGAAATACAATTAATATACGATATTTGGTCGGATATGGATACACCAGCTGCCACGTCCTCGATTTGGCCTGAAAGTCATTTGGTACCTTTTACTCTCAAATATGTCACTGAGATAATTCTACTCAGAAAGGCTTGCACAGCCGATCTGAGTCTTCAGCAACTTGTATAGCTCATTGGTAGCAACTCTTCAGTAGATGATCTTATGTGACGGTCTTTTTAGTAGGTCTTCAAATAGTTCAAATTACATGATCTTGAAAACCTAACACTTTCTAAGTTACTAAACTATCAGTCATTAAGGTTTCTCTTTTACAATGTCCATGCTAAAACATCTTAAAGACTAAAAGTACTACTTAACTGTTGAGTCTAAAGTGTCATGTGCTCGCAAATCAAACACTAAACTTAGACTAACAAAATTGATTTGAGTATCAAACAAAATTCCCATATTATTATTGTTCTTCTCCATGCTTCATTTGGTTTGAGGGAAAATAGGGGAAAAGAAAAGGAATAGGGGAAAATAAGATTTTCTAGGAAAATCTTTTAGGGAAAAACCACTTTCTTTATTTTGTGGAGAGGTATATATAATATAGATTTTTCAAATTTTCCAGAATTTTTCGATAGATACCAAAAGGTGAAAAACTGTTAGGAATAAATGTACACGAGTTTGTATTTCGTTAGACTTGTACTAGAAGAAGTCTTATTTATTAGAAAGACTATTCTAAATGTAATCAAATACCTTGTCATTAAGCTCTAGAAGATTCTCTCATACAACTATATATTGTTCCATGTACTATCGCTCCAAACTATTTACCTTCCAAAAGAAGAAGACCCGAAGAATTACCCTGCATTTATCAGATTCCAATCAACAACGCCTTAATGCATGCAATTTGGATTTCGACCGACAGAGAGATCATTACCGATCAAATCTTATTAAGCCAACTATCTACTTAGATCATCAACCTCTTATTTTTTAATCCAATTCAATATTGATCTAATTTTATTCATGCACGTGCTGATCAATTCTATGTTACTTGACAATGTTTAGGTTGATTACGGAACAGCAACATGGTTTCGGTTTGGCATCAACAACGCAGTTAAAGATGCGAGAAAGGCGAAAGCTGACCATCCAAAATTAGATATGCATAACGGAAATCAACGTGACTTATCATATCAACACACGAAGTTACAGGGAGTTTGCACTTGAATTATTTTTACATACTCATGTGATCTTTAGAATTACAACAATATTCTTAATTGCATCATTTTGATTTCTTCATCTTAAAAGTATCATGTCATTACTTTGGAAAAAGGAAGAATTATGTAATCATGTCCACAGGTCTGACCAGCAAACGGCAACAACAGTAGCAACACAACATATTGGCCACAACTCATAAGCTAAAGAAAAAGAAAAAAGGTCAGGTATTTTACATAAGCGGATAAGTCAATTGGTGAGTGATTTTTCTTATCAACTCAATATTTCTTATAGTCTGGGCCTCAAAGAGCCACAAAATAGACAAGATGAATCTATATACATGAACGGATGGATGGATCAATGTTCTAGTCATCCTAAAGATGGAATGCACACCCATATTAGCAATGATGGTGATCCTAAAATAACCAACCGGCGTAGTTGGGAAACTTTCAAAAAGACTCAAAGTGAGTAATAACCAACCGGCGTAGTTGAGACATATCAACATGAAAAAATCACTGAAAGTAAGGAATAACCAACTAGCGTAGTTGGGATGTATAAATGTTCAAACTCACTAAAAGTGTGGATAACCAACCGGCGTAGTTGGATATATCTAAATTATTTATGTTGTGAGACAATTATTGATGATGACATGCTATAAAAGAATACACTATTTTTCATGGCACTAATATGCCAATACAGTAGCAATATCGTGAAAAAGTCATGTGTCATTGCTTGAGGCAAATATGAAAATATACGAGGCAAGCAAGTCCAAAATATGCTTGGATTATAGTGTTGGATGATAATGCATCAACACATAGCATATTCTATAATGTCAAATGTTTTGACTACTTGTAAATGAGACAAGCACATGTGAATACAATTTTCGGTAGTGCAAAATTGATTGAAGGCTCTGATAGAGCGAATATGACACTACTATATGGGACAAAGATTGCCATAGTTGATATGTTGTATTCTTCTAAATCTCAACATAATCTAGTGAGCTTTATATTCGACTGAATGAATATCATGTTGATACTATGAGTGACAATGGCAAAGACATCACAGTGAAATCCGGCAAGAAAAGGGTCTTGGAAATACTACCGGAATTGTCCCCTTATAGCTTACCATATCTTGAGATGTATATGGTTACCAACATGAAATTGGTAAATATTAATGATGTCATGCGCATTTGAGGGGAGCATTATATTGTAAATGCTCAAGTTTATACCCTTTGGAGATGGATTATGTCGAGAAGACATAATGAAAGTGTATGACTTGATTTCATCATCATCTATAGTTGAGTTTTATGCTCACACAAAATTGTGCTTAAGATCATATATTAGACTAAATTGCTGAAGGAATTGATATGATAGTCTTGCCAATTATGAAGGCACATCGATTGTGTCCGAATTATGAAGGCACATCGATTCTTCTATTTTCTTTATGTTTGTTGAGAAAAGTACATTCTTAGAAGAAATGCTAACAACATAACCAACCCGCCACTACCGAATACCCTTGATCTTGATTAGCATGGCATAACTTGTTATTGAACAACTCACATTTGTACTAAACATTATATGTCAAGAGAAGAGATATTATGAAAGGCATGGCCCTTAGAGTCTCCTTACTTTCATAGGGGTGCCAAATGAATCAAAAACGACATTGACTCTCAGTGACCTATTTGATCCTTTCTTGTCGTGTGCGGTGGGAGTACTCTTCGTAAAACAGCACACCTATGCCCGAAATCATTCAAATTGGAAACAGTTTATACAACGTTATACTTGTTGGAAACCGGTAAATCGTTTTAGTGTTAATAAATCATTAGAAATTGGCTAATTGCTAGAAGTGAGTTTACTTTGTACCGAGTCTAAAGAGAAGACGAAAATCGAGAGAAATGGTTAATACAACCCTTTCTATATATAGTCTTTTTAGAAGAGTTAGATTCAAAAAGTCCGTTTCACCGTGTTGCTCCGGTACATTTCCGGCCTTGCCCTGCTCACATCAAATTCTATTCGTTCTATTCGTTTTAGATACATTTTTTTTAGGCCAAAACATGTTCTTTATTACTAACTATCAGCAATAAGGTTGTTAGAGCAGATGCTTCCTTTCTTTCTTCTAACTGAGAGAATATCCCCCTCACTTCACAACTCAACTAGTAAATATAGAAAGATAGTACATCTTCTGCACCGTTTATAGGTTTTGTTTTGACAGACGTGTCAATTTTCTTCAAACAATATCACAAGAAATAAATAGGTCTTTGCATTTTCGGATCAAAAGGTTTAGGATTTTCTAAGAAAAGGACTTATGAATTAGATGTTAATGCATCAAAGACTGGGAAGGGTGAAAAAAGGGCAAGGTCAAAGTCATTCCAGAATCTATTTCTTTTCTAATTTATATACAACTAGAAGAATGACTTCAAAATAGAGTAAGCAATGTGTTAAAACAACTTTCTACTCTATTTTTTTAGACCCGCCTTGCTATCATGAGACACAAAATGGAGTTGTACTAAAAACGCAATTTCTCGGTATTTCTGAAGAATCTATCATGAGGTCAAAATGAAATGCGTTTAATGCCGGAATATCTTACTATAGCAAAGGTATGCTTGGAGTAAGTATTGTGACTATATCTTCTTATAGACCGAGGTGTACATCATCTAATATGTTAGATAATATCTCAGAACCAAACTATTTCTTCTAGAATTTCTAACTCTATTTCTAAAACTTTCTTTCATTAGAATTTCCATATTCAATCAAGTACCGAAGTGGCTCTCTCAAATTGGTCTAACCTAGGATTCTATAAGTCACAAGTCAATGAAATTTGTCAGGAAGTCTATAATTAGATGTAAAAATATGTCAAATATTGTTGTAATTTCTTCCACTTTATCCTCTTTTTTCAACAATCTCCCTTAGAAAATGAAAATTTAGATACATTTTTGATCGATGAGACCATAAAAAAAGTAGTCTAACTTTGATTGATCAACTTAGATTATTAGAATGTTTTGATTATTTAGCTTTGAATATTTGAATATAGGTAGATTTTTCTTAGACGTGTATGTGATTGCTCGTCTCTTTCAATGCCTAATCAACATGGAGTTTGATCCTGGCTCAGAAGGAACGCTAGATATATGCCTAACACATGCAAGTCAACCATAGTTTTCTCAAGTTTCTAAACGTTGTGGCAAACGGGTGCCTAATACGTAGGAATCCACCTACCAGTTCGGGATAGATCCCTAAGCTAACAAGCGCTGTTAGACGAGCCTTCGGAGTATTAGGTTGTTGGGGCAGGTAAGCGCTGACCAAGCCGACGATGCTTTGCTGGTCTTTTCCTAAGCTGCTCTCCTTCTTCTACTTACTTGACTACTCGCGCTCGCTCCTTCTGATCTCGGTTTCATCCATCTCCCCAATCCCCCCGCTCGAAACAGAGATTCATCCTATTTTTTCGGTCTATTTGCCCAAGGCAGGGCAAGAATAAAGAAAAGAAATGAATCAACTTCCAATCATCATACTTCTGACTTCGCGATACAGGCAAGATCTTCTCTCTTTCTGTAGCTCTCGAAGGAGCTATGTCAGAAATAACCCACTTGTGGAAGAACCAGATCAACCCTACCACCCAGGTGCTCCAAAAGCTAGACCGCCTATATCCCACGAAGAAGACCTTGTTCTCGAATGATGGTCAGGCTGGCTTTGCGTGAATTATTTAGTTCGTTCCTCCCGAATTGGAAAGTAGGATAGAGGTCTCTTTGGAAAAACAAAGAATTTGTTTGGAGTGTAACAGAATTCTATGTTGACTTGCTTATGATTTTATGCGGACACCAGACAGCATGCCTATGATTCACCTTCATCATCCACTACTCAAGCGAATGACTACGAACCATCAATTCTAGTTTACACGGCCATATTGACTTGTTTAGCACTACTCCTAATTCTCTTCTAGGTTATTACTACTAAACTTCTCTGTCCGTTAGACAAAGGTGCTATCGAGCTGTTGGGTCCATCAGGGATCTCGTCTACATTCCTAATAGTGGTGGTTCTGTTTACACTGACTCTATTCCCTTACTAACTAACTCTTCCTACAAAGCTATTGACTCCTACTCTTCCATCTTTTAGGTTCCTGTTCTCTTTCAGGTTAAGGAGCACGACCAGAGGGCAGCCAACACTAACCCACTCACTAATCGCATCACACTCACTTCGTACCACATAGCTTTCGGTTCCATGCATTCTGGAGCCTACATCTTTGAAACTTCATGCTTTGCTTTCAACTATGCTCGTTGCCCGGATAGTGAAAAATCAGAAGAAATTCAGTAAAAGGAGATGGCTTTGAATTCAATACTTCAATACAAAGTTAGATCAAAATTCTATTCTGACTCTATATACGTAACAGTTTTGACACAAAATGGAATATTTCATAGACTTTTTTTTTGCGGCAGTTTAAAGATCTACTCAAATTCTACACGAGGTAAGGAAAGAGGGATGTATTCAAATGCACCAAGATTCTATCAACTATTTTGAAGCAGAAAACTAAGGTAGAAAAGCACAGAACA
>JAYMSR010000487.1:0-13818 GCA_036897825.1 Plantago rigida | reverse complement strand
GCTTCCTAGCATATCTTTCTTTAGATCAAAGAGGTGAACTTGCAAAAAGCCTATGACTGCAAGTACAACTAAGTATGAGGGAGACGGCCAGTCATCTTATAGAAAATGGAAGTTTATAAAAATACTTATTATAGTCATTGAGCTGACGTATTGTCCTCTAAACTATGACGGAAGGCCCAGAAGATGCAATGATGAACATATTGATCTCAACAAAGCAATTATAAAATAACTACTAAGATTCATCCAACATACCTATCCTTACCTTTCATCATCAGAGAATCAAAGATCATTGCATCTGAACCCATGGTGATCTGTTTTTTAGCCAACAGAGGCTTCATTAATTCAAGCAGATCATCGTACACATATAACATGTGTTGTAAACAAAATGAAACAATGAATAACAACCAAACTCTGAACTGAAGAAACACACAAACAATCCCCATCTACAGTTTACTTATAGGTGGAATTACAAGGTTTGTATGCACAATACATATATATAAACTAAAAAGTAGACACAATGCCGAAGAATTGGTTACAATATTCAAAATTTTATAAAGTAGTATTATCAAAGATCAAGAATTCCCTCGACCTGGAACAAGGTAAAAAGTAAGTAGAACTGTACCTGGTTCTGTTATTTCAACAAACAAGCGGGTAGGGATATCCAATTTATTCCGGTTCTTGAAAACACTCTCTTTTTCCCAATTTAATCATATACGAATTTGACTGTTAACAAAATGGTTGAATGAAATTTTGTCAGAGTTGGGTAATAACACTGCAGGCAGTTTCACTAATACAATCTGACATCACTCACATCACATATAAAGTTGATTAAATAGAATTTCTACAGACTACAGCAATGAAAATGAGAACTCAAACACTTGAAGAAACAAGGAAAGCGAGATGAAACGTATTGCAGTAGAGGGTACCAAACCTTCAAAAAGCATCCTCTCTTATAATATAATACAGTACTGAGCATAGCTACCTAAATCTTGAAATGTTGAACCAGACAATCTAGTAAATCTCCTGGTATGTTATATAAACACAAAGTGGGAATCCTTTATTTTGTTGTTGATTATTTAAAGCAAATCACTCTCAATAAGCATAATCATTTGTTGAATCATACTAGCATTGTCAGTCAAGGCTTTTGCACAAGATGGTGATGGGTGTGATAAACACTAGCAGGATCTGAAGAAGACTCTCCAGTCTCAAGATCACCAGTTTCTGCAACAACTTCTTCTTCTTTCTCCATCTTTTCATTGATGGAAATCTTTTCTTCAATATGTTTGTCATCTTCAATGCTCAGCACCACACTTTCTTTACCATTAGGTCCCTCTACAATGGCCTCCTTCACCCTGCGGTGCTCGTCCATATGTATAACATCAGTTTCTTCCACCGTCTTCTTCTTCTTGAACAAGCAGCACTTGTTCCTCTTCTTCATGAAGCAGTACAAAGCAAAGAAGCACAAGGCGACGAAGAAAATGGAACCAAATGAGATGAAGACGAGTACAATGACCATAGGGCCATTGTCGGGAGATGGCTGGGATGGGTGAAATGTGGAGTCAACAGGTGAGGCCATTCTGATGTTTTGAGTAGATGAATAGATTAGATTTGATACTTGAATGTTGGTGAGGTTGAAGAGCTTCTCTAGCTCATTATATACTGATTGATGAGCCATTTTACTTGTCACAAAGCTTTCAAGAATCCTAAGACTTGACTCACATTTTAAGATTTGTGTTGTGTATTGATTGCAGTGGAATACACTTCTTCACATATATCATATTCTAAAACATGATGTAAGATAAAATTGATCAACTGAGTGTATGTATCACAGATTACACAGAAAATCCAACTCCAAGTATGGTTTGACATTACAAGAACTAGACATAGTACATCACTGGAAATCGATATCACATTGAATACAGTACAGATTTCTGTGTTCAAGACAACGTAGGGCTACTCGACGGGAAAGGATAAATCTATGTTGGCATGTACACGATACACAGACCTCTAAATCTATGAATGAACAAAGAATAGCCTCTCGAACACATAAAAGAATGTAATGAATATTAAAAACCCACGTGTTAGAAATTCGTCAGAGATTCCCTTCACTTCGAAAGAAGGAATGAGAAGAGTAGTTCATTCCACGTATCTGGTAATCCAGGCAAGCACCAATGGCTACAATCGGGCACTGACGGATTATCACTCCAAGTACCCACGTGTGCATCGCTCCTGAATGCCCCCATGGAAGTAACATGTAATAGTTTGACTGGAAATGATACATTTTTCATAGTGTTCACTATTGCATTAGATATTACGTTTGGTCGTCTCTCTTTAACTTGTGATAAGGGCTCTTTTGTAACTTTGCAATTTTGACGGCTTCCCCTGCTGCGAATGTGACAGCACCAAGACAGGTAACTCGTTAGATGGTGTGCATTTTTCATGAATATAATTGAAATCATTTTGGAGACTGATGTGACTCGAATACGAGCTAGTAGTAATATTAGAAAATAGAAACCATGTAATTACCCTCTATGTACAATTTCCTATAGGACAAGCGAAGGCTACATAACCAAAGTAAACATAATTAAGCTACTATGTAGTACTGTAAGACCACCCTTCAAAATGTAAACCTTCATGCGGGTGCCACTTACATCACGGGGGTGCTTTTCTTTTCAATAACTTGTGTGATTCTAGAAGGGCTGAGAGTTAGCAAAAGCCAGTAGAAGTAACTTTATGGCATAGGGTATTTGTGGGTTGAAAGAAGTGTGGAAAAATAGCGAAACATGCTGATATTTATTTTCAGATTATACTAGTGAAGAAACTTGTGCCTGGCATGTATCAACTAGCTTTTCATATTCGAACAACTTAATATTAGAGAAGATAAGTCAAAAGTTGCCTTTTAAGAACCTATTTTTGCTGCATTAATAAGTTGGAAACTCTCCCGGAGCTTTTCTAAGCAACATATATAGAATTTTATACAAGTCCATTTCCAGTGAAACCAAGACAAGAGAAGCACCCCCTCAGGCGCTTATAGATGCTGATCAGTGAGCTTCCAAAAGATCTATGATCAAGTTATGACGTGTATGGTGAAGATGTGAAGTTAAACTAAAAAGTCAATTTTGGACAAAAAAAATAGAAGTTCAGACTAAACTCAATACATACATGATGCATGAAGGTTCATTTATCGTGCAACATTATCAGCACCACAGTGTCAAATTGACCAAGAAAAAGTTGGAGAATAGTATGAACTTGGTAACATGATGCATGTCCATGTGTTCAGATAGATACCAAACGTACCTCCAGTGCGTGGATTCAAAGGTTCGGAAGAAAACTTGTGTTCTCTTTGGATCTATTGTTTTCTCTGTCCAAGTCTGCCAGGTGGATAACACAGTTCTGAAAGCACTATTTATTGTCATTCCAAGCTTCATCCTTCCCCCAACTTGAAAATACCAGCCCCTGTCTGAAAATGCAAATTAGTAACTCAAAATTTCAACAAACATCAAGTAACAAGACAGATCTTATTGATATTATCTGGTGTAATTTTCCCTATTATATACTAGTATTAGATATTATTATGTAAACATATTACATGTTTTAATGTCTTCTAGCTAGGTCTGATACATAGGACTCAACATCATACTGGTAACAAATGGTCCGATTCAGAAGCATCACATGGATAAAGTTGTACTCAAACTAATAAGGTGTTAAAGCTCAGTAGTCACAAAAATGTATGCAGATTACCCCAACCAGAGGCCAAAATACACTCAATGGGTTACTAGTTATTACTCTTTACAAATTTCTAATTCAACCAGATAATTGAGTGTTACAGAATCAGGTTGAATAATGTCACTACATTGATCAGAGTACAGACACAAATGAAAATGCAATCATTTATTAAGTAACAGGCAAATATATCTTACTTAAAGCATGCAAACAAAAGATGCTTACAGTTCAAAAAGCTTTGTTGGTGTCCACCAATGCCCCGAATTAAAGACGAGAATATCAGAATCAATCCACTCCCCACTACTCTCATCCATTTGATCGAGCTTCAAAGCCATCCTAACCCTCTTTGGTGAACGCCTAGGAGCTGGCCCTGGCTTCACTAAGAAAACTGAGCGGTAAAACTCAATTGACAAACCAAAAGAGCTAAAACGAACAGCCAGATGCCTAATCTGCTTCGTAATCTTATTCCCATTAGCCTCATACACACTCCTCTTATCCTCCACCCCGGTCATCAGCATACAAATCATAGACTCCCACTGAGTACGACTCAGCGAGTCTCCAACAAATACTACTCTTTTCCCACGAAGCTTCTCCAACACAACACGAGCATCAAACCGCTGTATTTCACAGTCATTAGGCTTCCACTTCCATTTAAGATACCCTTGATCCTTCCTACCATTACCCAAACAATCAAAACCTCGTTCCGCGAATGGACATTGAGATGCATTGTACAGAGGATAACTCTCATCAACCACCCATTTGCCCTCAAACAAATTGCATGACCCAACATCACTAGGCATGGTGATATTCTTCATTTCACTACCATAGTGCTCAGCTTTAGTTTCAGGAGGCAAACTGTAGTAATAGCTAGATCCAATAACTACCAGAAAGCACAGAAATGAACCAACCATGAACAAAGCAGTAAAAGACTGAAACCCCCAACTTTTGTTACTGTGATGCCCATATATAAATTTGCTAAATTTGACAACTTTCCTAGAAGCAGGCTTCATAAAATGACCATGAAACCTCCAATATGATCTACTCATTGATGTATTTAACTCTAATAACCACTCAACAATGGAAGCAAACATATCAAGAAACGAACTTTACTACTTTTTCTATATCAAGAAATGAACTTTACTACTTTTTCAACATCTAACTAAAGAATAAGCGGTTAAAAAGCAAGCATCTTTTCGATCTAACCTTTCTAGCAACTGAAAAACAAACAAAAGTGCGATAGTCTGCAACTAGAGTGACAAGTTGGAGCTGAAGAAATGGTTCAAAAATGGTGAAGAGGAAGGCAAGAAGAGGAGGGTATTTCTGACATTTTGGTGAGGTGGGTGGGTGGGTAAGTGGGTGTGAGAGAGAAGCATGAACTGTTAATGGAGGTAGATTTACTTTTTCAACTGTTTTTGGATCAATCTAGTTGTTGTTCTTTCAGCTTCAAGATCAAGGCTCAAGGCTCCAGAGTCCTATTGCAATTTGGATCGTTATCATATCCATTAGTTTATGATTAACCAATTTGGACTTTATTATTAGTACTACTAAGTATAAATAGATCTCAAGGTTTAGTGAATGACTTATCATTAAGGAATGCCCTACAATGTTAGCACTAAGGCTTTGTTTCTCAAAATAACAAGTAATGAGGTTTATATCTTTCAGTAATGGTCCCTTTTGATGGACTTATATAGGAGAAGAATGAGGGGATGCCAAATTTAAGGATTTTACTTGAAACATATTACAAAAGTGGAAATAATAAAGAGCATTTAATCAATCATATTCTAATTCAATTTCAATATGTAGATTTAATCGACGATAAACTATTGTGATTTACTAATATTAGTCTCTATTTAGTAAAGTTAACTATAGATGACTGAGTATCAATTAATGTGATTTGAACTAAGACTCTATTTAGCAAAGTTAACTGAGATGACTAGATAGATGATAATTAATAACCTAACGGATTAGTTAGTTAAGTTAATTGTAGATAACTAGATAGATGATAAGTGATAACCTAGTTAGTTAAAGTTCATAGATATAAACTAGCTTATTAATTATTTTAATGGGAGTTATTTTAAATTAAGTGATAAACTAATTAATTGACTAAATATAGAATTATTAAACGAACCGACTTGTTAATATTTTTTTTCAAAATAAGATACCTCAAGTAACTTATCAAATTAGATTGTTAACTTATGGTTAGATGTTCACCGACTTATTTTGGTTAGATGTTAAATTCTTACCTTTATAGCTATCTCATAAGATTGCGCTATACATAACCTTTTTTCTCAAATTGAAATGTTGGGCACATAAACATAGATGCATCTCAAATTCTCAATATTCTTCCAATTCCTCCACAATGAATACAATGTATACATGGTTTCAGATCCCTTAATTGAATCAACATTAAATCTCAGAAACTGATAAATAAGCCAGCCTTCGGCTGTGGTTTCCAATAGACTATGGATCAATCAAAGCAAATATCAAACTGCAAGCAATGTGATGAAATAGGCTGATGATCAGTCATGATTGATTGAAGGCCGCGTTGTGTTTGGCAATCTCTTGCCACGGACGAATGAACTGAACAAGTGTAGAGCTCTTGAAGGCTGTGTATATGGCACCATATGAGCAGCTCCTCTAACTGTTGCAAAGGTTAACTTGTTTCCATACTCGGTAACCCAACCTCCTACCTGTCATGATCAATTCAGAAGACAGTTCTGAAAGATGTAAATACGTATGCAATCGCCAATCTGAATAAGTAGCTTCTGTTATGAACATACCTGTTGTTTATAAAACCATGCTCCGTATGGAACTGTGACTTTTAACTTGAGATCGTGGGCTAGTTCTCGTACAAGTGTCCTTGAGCCAAGCAACGGTACAACTGAATCTTGATCTCCACTGGAGTAACAGAATTGTGGTGTGTTTCATGTCATGAGGGAACACCAAGTGTTTCATATGTTGCGCATTAAGAATGAATGCATTACCTGAAAATCCAAACTGGGATATTTGTTTCATGTATGATCCTGGCGAGCAACGGACTAATGTCTGAGTCTCCATCTGTCTCATTATAATTCAGAATGCTGATCATAAACATCAGGACAAAAGAGGATGAGTTTAGTGATTTCTACAGTGACATAATTTTTTATGATTCCTTTCAAATGATATAAAAGTTCTTAAAGGTGAAGGTGCTTCTTGACTTACTCACTGCACATCGTCCACTTGTATGGTAGATTGGTCCGGTTCGCATGAAGAGCCTTCTGAACCTCAGGAAGGTTAAAGTAGAACGACCTTTCGAAGTTCATGCACACATCTACTCCAATACTAATCTTCGTCGCCTGCAAATTGATAGGGTGAGCTATTTGTTTACTGAGTTGAACAGATAATTTGTGTTAACTCGACAACAAGATAACAATACCATTTTCTTGAGACGTAGCTCTTGCTGTACCAAGGAAGGATAGCACACGTCGAGAATAACATCGTAGTTATTTATGTAATTACCAACAATCTGATTTGCCTGTGATATGGCATTGTTACATGATTGAGACACGTTATGAGGACTTGGAAATATGTAGTCCTCAAAATCGCAATCGTTCATGATGGCAAGGCCGACTTCATCAGATATCATTCCATGTGACCAGAAGTACTCATACACTGCTGGAACATCCCGGTCTAGTTTGAGGAGTGGATTGCCAATCTGAACATCAAAACGTTTGTAAGAACATAGTTGGGAACTATTGACATTCAGACTATAGCATCTCATCATGCGATGTTTCCTTACCAAAACCCCTTTGATGTTGAACAAAAATCCTGTCGAGTGTTGATTGTAGTCGAGAAGGAAACTGGTTAGTTGTGGAATGTAATGTCCTATGTATAGAAAGTAGAAACAGAGAAAATATTAGTATCGTTTTGCAGCATTAGGATCCGCCTGTACTGGAAATTAAATGGTTCATTTATATAGTTCCTTACCAGCATAACTTTCTCCTGTTAGAAATAAATCTCTGGTTTTGAAAGTTGGAAACTTCTCAAACCATCCCAGCAGAAAATTCTGCATATCCATTTCTGTAAGAATTCAAGAAATGGTGCACATCAGCAAAAAGTCCGATTCTTTGCAGTTTGCAGTAAGGGATTGCTTAAACAGTGTTCATTCAAGTCCGAGTAGATGAATTTGTTGTATATTACCCAGGCCCAGGGTCTAATCATGTCATGTTTACCTGTGGATATATCATCGGAATTGTAGTCTTCGCTTATATTCGAATATGACCATCCTACACCGGCTGGAGACTCAACAAACAGAAGATTCGACTCTACACCAGCCAATGAAAATTCAAAGAGTAAGGAGAATAAAGTAGTATAGGCAATTTAGACTTGGCAGACCATAGCTACTTGACATGTATACCTTTGTTCCATGACTTCGAATTTATTCGAAGGCCACGCCCATCGCCTTTGGGGAAGAAGGGTCCTAATTCGGTGAACGCACCTCCTCCCATTGATGAACAACCTGGACCTACTCATGAGAACGGAAAATACAGAAGCTGCTATTCTCATCTATATAACTTTACTTAAGTTCCACATTACATTAAGATCAAAGTTAGCTCAATTTCAGAGTTTTATGATCCAAATTAGTGTCAATTGAAAAGATTCAGACAATTCAAGAACTAGCTATGATTCAATTCCTGTTTGCAGGTGTGAACACTGAACTGGCCCATGTTTGTTTTTTCCAATAAAAAGTTCGACTTGGTACTAGCAAGAAAAACAAAGTACACAAATATCAGTGACATTTTAAAGCAAACAACAAAAGAATCATTTGAAACGTTTATGGAAACATCCAAAGCTGTCATCAGAAACAGGAAATATATATGGATCACAGGTCACAAAGGAGATCAAGTAGAATTCATTCACCTAAGGCTGGCAATGGCAATGGATGGTTAATCACCACAACCACAACCTTTTTTTTTTAAACCGTAATCGTAAATGCAAACTCAGATAACCGATTATGGTTCGGTTATAAAATCGGTTTTAACCGTAGGCTATGGTTAGAAATTAGGTCATGCTTTCCTCTTTCTCTCCCAAGTCACAATCCACTTTTCAGTCCTACATAAATTTAAAGGGTAAGTTGAGGTTTTTAAATTGCAACCGTATCCGTAAAGTCTGGCCGGTTTTTGACTGGTGATAATGCCTAGCATAAATTCTAATGCCATATGAATTTAACATTTTGAATTTATCATTTCTTCAATATATAAAAGGAAAATTGCTCTGACATTATCGTCATCCAACACATTTTATAACATAAGATTCAAATCAAACATAAAATTAACACATAAAGTAAAACATGCATACCTCCATTGAGCCATAAAGTGAGAGGTTTGTTATCAGGATCAGTGTCAGCCTCAACAAAGTAGTAAAACAAGCTCCTCTGATGACTCATATCAACATCAACATACCCTGCGTACTGCTGAAACTTAACGTCTGGTTGTCCCGGCAACTTGACGACTAAGTCCTCGTCTGGGTAGCCAACACCACCGCGAACTGCCAACATCACCACGAACAATGCCGCCCACAATGACATGATTTCCAAGAGTAGTTTTCTTGGTTGTTGAAGTGGAACAGGAGTGGTATATGTAACGTTTATATATAGGTAGAAGTTGTAGAAAAAAAAGGAAAATATTTAGAAAATTGATAGAAATAAATTGTGTCAATAAAGGGCACGTGAAATCTGGAATCCTTTAAAATCAAAAAGCAAAGGAGGTACCTATTTTTTTTAATGGATTTTGTTGCCTAGCTGCTAAATATTGTGATCTTTCTATTTTTTTACTGAATTATGAAAAATGTGATAGACCTGTGGAAAATGCAGGAGGGAACCAAAAAAAGAAGAAGAAATTCCCCTCTTTTTTGGCTCAGCAATGACAAATTTTGTGGCTTTTTTCCTATTGTTCTAATCTTGATGTTTGGTTTCTCAAAAAAAATCTTGATGTTTGGGTGTCAGCTATAAGAGTTCACGTAGATATGGGAAATAGTAAGCTGTAAACCCACAATAATCCACATCACACTTGGGGAACGACAAAATATGAGTAAATTTAAAACTATTATCTCAAGGTATGTTGCTTATTTTCAACTAGTAGACTGTAGAATATTTTCCCAGAGATAATTCATGGGAAGGATCACCAGGTCGAGTTTAGCGGCTACGCTGGTGGTTTATAGAAATGACAAACAACACTGCTGTCAAGTAGACTTTTTACTTTTTAGGCCATGTATTATACTACTCGACTAGAGTAGATTCCGATGATACAATTACATTTAAAAATTCACCAATTCAAAACTCAAGAAATGTTTCTGTATTTATATTAACACACGGTTGAAACTACTAACATTAATCTTGAAGTTCAATTTACAAAATCTTGCATCTCCTTGAAAACTGACTGTTTTAAGGCTTATGAATTTGATTAATGTGCAATGAATTATACTAGTGAGTAATTTTCCTACGAAATTACGTGTAAATTCTACATTATGACAAGATCAATGCGCTTATCTGAAAAATTATTACCTAAACCTAGGTATATCATTCATATAATACTTTTACAAATTCCACTTTTCCACTAGATGAATTAATGATATACTTATTTTAGTAAATAATTTTCCGAACATATTCTAAATTATGAATGAATTCACGTGACAAACTTTTCATGAAAGCAAAAGTATGAGAAGAGTGTGTCTCTAATGATTATGGCTGCAAATATAACCTGTCAAGATTACTCTCACATTATCCATTTAAAAAGCATGTAATTTATACATTACTGAACCACTAGTACATTTTGAAGAAAGACTATCAAGTGAAGTCTATAAACAATCAAAAAGATTAGGCGCCTAAAAGAAAGCCTGATAATGGGCCAAGAATCTGAAAAGAAGAACTACAAAAGGACCTGTATTTCTTAGTTCTGGTTTGAACAAAAGCCATGAATGCAATCATGAAAGCTAAAGCATATGCTCTTATATCAGAATAAGGAAGTGAACTTTTCGATAGAGGTTTAGTCTATCTTACATGTTGTATTGTCTCACGATGTGTTGTATAGTGCAACACTTCACATTGAATCATCATGATGCACTACAACGTATTGCAGTATATACAAAACTGTGGTAGACACAATGGAGAGCGGAGAGCCCAAACACACATTGAATTCAAAATTTCCAATGCAAACAACTTGGCTCCCAATCTTTTACTCTCTTTACTAGAGAGAAAGATGGACTCATTTATATTGAATATGTAATTTACATTTTTTAGGTAACAAAAGGAAACCCATATGCAGAAAAACTTATGCCTCGGAATGAATACGAACTAATCGTAGAGAATCAAAGGGTGTATCTAACCGCCATTCTCTCTGTTTTTTGTTAAGTGGCCTTCCCTTACCTGCTTTTTCTCTGTTTATCCTTACGTCTGCCAGTCCCCAGGTGCAAAAGCTAGCTTCTTCATCAAACGATTTAAGTCTAAAGACTCCATTGTACTCGGATAGTGAACCAGTCTCCGCTACTTCAGTGACGTATTTTACATACATGTTACGCTCCTTGAACCTGTCAAGATCTTGTGGTATCCGCAAAATTCTCTCCACGCCAGGTGAAGAAACCTGAAAGGGAGATAACAAGCAACTCTGACATACTTGGAATATAATATAAAGACATAAAGAGCATAACTCAAACTCCATTCCAGATTTTGAAAAGAAATTAATAAAATAAAATATGGTTCATAATTGTAATTGAACAAGATTACATGAAATGAAAACAATCAGAAGATGTCTGTATAAGTCAGCACCATTTAAGTAGTTAAGAAATTATAATTTAAGCTAATCTTGGCTGGTGATTTTACACCAGTGGAAGTGAGAAAAGATAAATGACCTCTAGAGCTACATTCCCAGGAATTGAACCAGTAGCCTCAGCCTCATCAAGCTGTTCCCTATATTTTCTTGAGAACTCTTCAATATCCATCATATTGGGAGAACCAGATCTGTATAATATTATCCAAAAAATAAAATAAATCAAAATACAGGTATATCGCTCAACAACCAATAGAAAAATGCTCAAACGGAATTGAGTTACGCAAAAGAAATCCTAACTTGCAATAAACTGCAGATTGGAAAAGTTTTGAATAACTTGCAGTGTAAACCGTGGAGAAACAAGAAAATGGACCCATTAACATGGTCTAGCTGAAAACTAGCAGAATTTTCAATAAAAAGCACACAAGTTTTTGAGAAAGAGTTCGCATGACAAACATAAATACATGGAAGACTTTCATCATTCTAGTTCTAATATCTGGTAATCATTACTGAGCTAACAAACCATCTTTTAATGCATTGAGCCAATAAAACAAACCTTTCATACATCAATATAAGAAGATAATTGGCCAAACCTCTTACTGAG
The DNA here is from genome assembly GCA_036897825.1 of Plantago rigida. NCBI lineage: Eukaryota > Viridiplantae > Streptophyta > Magnoliopsida > Lamiales > Plantaginaceae > Plantago > Plantago rigida. The sequence continues at coordinate 1,689 of JAYMSR010000487.1, read as the reverse complement.
AAACTTGGGGAAAAACATCATAGTTTTACATGAGCAAGTTTCAATTTTTAATAACTGAACATGATTGACATAAATTGTACGGGGAAAATTTACTTACTTATTTGTAAGCCTCTCAATACGAACTTGAATGGTAGCATTTTGCACCGTTTTAAAAGCATAGATACCCAGTTCTCCATCAAATTTAAGAGCTACTTCTTCAGCAATTTCCAAAGCTTTTTTGTCCCACGCTGTCCCAGCAAGAGAGACTCCACCACCTCCAGCTCCATCCCCTGCCTACATGGGAAGGGAAACAGAAAACGAAACACTTATCTACTGTAAACTCAGTGCGTTGGCACCACAACATAATTCCGTTCAAAAGGTAAGGTATACACACATGCAAGTAACCATAGAGACATTACTAAAGCACTTACCGAGGGTTCAGCCTCTTCTTCGAAATATTCATCATCAAAGTCATCGTCATCATCCATCAGTATCTCTGCTTAAAAATAAAAAAAGGATTTCATCTCTGATCACTGTCTATTGAGTCACAAGACAAACACAGCATTGATGAATGATCTATTCATAACCCCATCACCTCACAATAGAAATGAACAGAATTTAGCCAGGGGATAAAGTGAAGGAGGTTAGCCAGAAGGTGCTAATCAGCCTTAAATGCAACTTCTTCACTATGTATGATATTACAGTCACTTAATTGCACCTTGATTAATACCATCAATAGTAGATACCACACATGCAAGAAAGAGAACAATAGATAAGGGCTATGGTGATAGATAATGTTCCAGGAGAATCATCAAAGAGCTAGTCAAGATATACTTGAAAGACAAATAAACAATACAACCCTGTCCTCACATCACACAATTCACACAAGTCTGCTTCAAAGTTCAGTCCCTTGTGAGAAGTAAAAGATAGCACTGAGCTGCCATGAGTTATTCCACCAACAAAAAATAATTTTTAGTACGTCGAACCTTCGAAATGCCAGAACCAGAATATCCAAGAAAAATCAATGTGGCTGATTGGATAGCTATAAGCTAGTTAAATTTTATAAATTGTTTAGTAAATTAATTAGCCAATTGGGAAACTGGTAAAAACAAATAGCTTTATAAAAATAAGCTTAATCAAGCTAGCAGCTAGCGTAACAGTTTCATTTCGAAAATAAGTTGGCTAGCTTATAAGCTGGCCTTCGTCATCTTGAAGCCCACAAGCATGAACTCTATTAATATAACATTCCATAGATCACATAAATGCAAAATCAAGTATCTTCTGAACTATTGAGTTCATAATCTTTCTACCATATCTCTACTCCCTTCAGTAAAAAGATGCAATTTTTATGGCAAGGAAATGTAAAAAGATGCAATAATTTTTATAGTAATAGTACCATCGTCGTCATCAAAATCGTCGAGGAAAAGACCATCTTCAATTTCTTCGTCGTCTTCCATTACTGGAGGCTCTGAAATTGGGTCGGGCAATGAATTCCTCTTCTTTGCAGAGGCAAGCAAGGCAAGTTGTGGAATTTTAAGCAATTGGCGGGGATAAAATGGGAAGTAACAAGAGAAAGAGTTGAATTGAGTTACTGGTCTTGTTAGAGATTGAGCTACTGAAGGACTGTACAACGGGTGGTGATGGGAAATTGTTGAGGAGGTGATTACGTTCATTTTTTGCGGCACTACTGTAACGGCACCAGTAGGAGAG
>JAYMSR010000486.1:0-13829 GCA_036897825.1 Plantago rigida | reverse complement strand
CTGCATTCCTTAGCATAGGATTCTGAAAGAAAAGAAGCTTTGTCCAGGAGGTATTTTTTCCTGTCATGGCTGATGGTCCCGTTGCTGATTTCATTTCTCTGCGCTAAGATATTGCGCATGCTTCTTCTAGACATCAAGTTGCAATATTGTTTATAAAATTTTGACCACCACCGAGCCATGATTTTTGTACGTATATGTGATTAAAACTGGTAATTGCCTCGTATATTTTCCTCTTTCACTGACCAAGTGACCTGTGATAGTTGCTAATCTGACCAAGTGACATTCATGCAATAAACACTATAGTCTACTTCATGATGGATAGGTGGTAAAAAAGTATGCTAATCTTCTCAGTGCTAGTGGATACTAAGTTTTGAGTAATTTGTTGACTTGCGGTCTCTCTCACAGACATATCTTGAGAAACTAGGCAAAACTAGTTTATGTAATTTATTGAAGTTAATTGAATATTTAAAGTGATTTAACCAGTTTGAAGAAACTAGTCTGTGAGTAACTATGAAATCAATCTGATGCTACATAGTACATACGAGCAGATTTGCCAAATTTAGTGAAGATAGTAATTTCCATTCATAAAAGCATATTGTGAAATTATCTGCATGGTTAAGAAGAAAATGGGAGTGGCCCTGTATTACCCGCAGTTGTAGGGAAGATTTGCCTTTCCGAGGCCTCACTTAGGTATTGTCCCAGCCTCTCAGGTGTATGTAGAACTTTTTATAGTCTACCTAAACCGTGCCTCTTACCGCTCTCTAATGCCTTGCAGAGATCTGGTCAGGTATCTGCAATGCATTGGAAGCTTGACCATTTGATCTTATTTATTTATATCAGTTGCTTTTGGATACATTGGTATTATCCATTCCCTTGAAATGAAATTTGATTCTTTTAATAGGCTAAGATGTGCTAATGAAGAATCTTCATTTTACTTTAGGGTTTGGGCTTGATGATGTTCAGAAAGTATGGAATTAAGTTTGGACTTGATGATTGCTTGATTGTTGTTCTTGTTGTTGTTCTTATGTTGTGGTTAATTTAGTCAGAATGAATGCTTATGGAATTTGCAGTTTAAACTAAATTGCTCTTTCCTCTGACCGTGTGGCATTTAATTTCAACGTGGGCGAGCTAGAAGCGCTTTCAGATTTGATGACATCTTCTCTAATCATATCAGGTGCTTAAGGATGGACTTACATCTGTTCACGTGCCATATGCGTATGGATTTGCTATAATTTTGCTGACTGTTTTGGTTAAAGCTGCCACCTTCCCTTTGACTAAGCAACAGGTAAACATTGATTCCTCTATGGTCGCACATGTCTTTACCCTACCAGGCACACTCCGACAAGGGTCACTAATTTACTTTACATATAATACTTCCTCTTCGACGCGACAATCTATTCTTGTCAAGTGCTATTTGGAATCATCATTCCATTTTAACCCTTCTACATGCCCTTCTTTTGTTTTTCAAACAGTTACATCTAAATGATGACTGAAACTGAATGTGCATTTTATTCCACAAGGTCGAGTCTACGATGGCGATGCAGAATCTTCAACCAAAGATTAAAGCAATCCAGCAAAGATATGCCGGAAATCAAGTGAGCATTTTCAGTTTTGTTTCGCCATGCACACAATTTTTTGTAATGCATGGGAGTTACCTATCTGTCTCCAGATTCAAATAACGCAACTAAATAAATGTAGATTACGTGATTGTAGAGATAATTTTATTTTGATTCCATGTGCAGCTAAAGAATATGTGACTCAATGAACTGAAAATTTGTTGTAATGCATAAAGCCTGACAAGCGTCAATAGTTTGTTAGTGTTGTTTGTTTCCGACCATTGGTTTGTGGGAACTGTGTAGTCAACCAGCCGTTGGCCCTTTTGAATTTAATGAAGTGTAATTGCTAATGGAAATTACATATTTCAAGTGATTTCAGGTTTGGAAGTCAAATAACAGTCAATTTTATCTCATAAATCTACTGGGAGTCCATCAGATCCATATAGCCAACTAACCATTCTGTGAGCAGGCAAAGTACCTACTGAATTATAGTAACAAGGATATATAATTCTACCATTTATTAACATGGGATTTGATTGACTATTCATTCTCCGTTACTCTCTAATTATTTTGACTTTTGGCACTTCACAAACATTTAGCTGCTTAAGAGTTATATTTAGCTTTCTTAAACATACTGAGTGAAAAAAATGCCTTTTCAAATATATTTAGTCATTGACTGAGTGAAAATTTCATCATGTGTACATGGGTTGTTAGAGAATGTGAGCTAGGAACAACGAATTGTGCATCAAATCTCTTGGTTTATAAATTGTCAGATAAATGAGCATTTCTTATATGAGATATCATCTTGCAATTTGCCTCCTTTTCCGGTGGATGAGTTTATTCTCTTGTCTGACAGGAAAGAATTCAACTCGAGACCTCCAGGTTGTATAAGCAAGCTGGGGTCAATCCTCTAGCAGGTATGATATTAACTCTGTATTTCCTCATAGTTTCACTAGCTTGAGTGTGAGTATGTGTCGTTAGTTTGTAAATTGACCTGTTGTCTAACTGCGTTGATGACGTACCGTTTACCAAAAGAATTAGAGTCTAAAATCTTTCAGAATATAGCAGCTTGGAAACGTGCAGCCTTCGTTAAATGTGCATTATTAATTTATGAATGAATCTGTAAGTCTTATTAAGCTCAAAAAGGGATTTACATGTGCACGAGGGGGCGAGCCCAATGATATTACAGTTAACTTAAAGAAAAAACAATTCCAATTCTTCTTCGATCTGTATAAATCCATCAAGCAAAAGAGTTGCAGAACAGATTTTACATAAGCAGAGTGCTAAATTGCTGCAAATTTGCAATTGGATCAAAGCAAATTCTACAGCAGCCTGCAAACTATACTAGCAGAAAACGCAGCAGTTTGCACAAGATTTAAAAAGAAAAAAAGAAAAGAATTCTATCTCTCTGCTCCCATTAGAATCTAGAGAGGGAAGAACGAAACGGCTCAACAAGAGCCCAAATCTATATGAACTCTGAAATCATCATTAACCTCCTTTCTTCTGCAACGCTCCAATGATCCTGACTCAGACAAGGTCAACCTTCTCTGAACTTCCTGCAAGACCTGATTTGTGCTTCTGTTAGTTTGAGAAAATTTATACTGTATTCTAACTAATACTCAGATTTCTCGCTGCCAGAGCACACCATTGGTTTAAGTAATCATTTCTTTTCGAAAAACTTCTCTATTTCTTTCACTATACTGTATAAATCAAGCCACTATTATTTATAGCTGCTTTAAAATTAGATAGACTTCCCTTTTGTTTCTAGACAAATGAGCACTGTTCATTGCCATCTACATCTAATCTTCAAAGCAATGTCTATCATTTTCTTACATACTCTATTAGTTACCATTCAACTCTAGCTATCATGAACTGCTCCTAAAATTTGTATCATATGCTAATTTGTTCCTCTTTATCTTAAATGTGTTGTAGGATGTCTCCCAACGCTGGCCACAATACCAGTATGGATAGGCTTATACCAAGCTCTTTCAAATGTTGCAAATGAGGTACGGAAAACTTTTCATTGTTAAAATGTTCGCAATACCTGGTTCGCTACCATCGTAGAATGTAAATTGTTCGTTTGTTTACCATTTAAATTTTCAAACAGGGATTATTTACTGAAGGATTCTTTTGGATTCCTTCTTTGGGTGGTCCAACGACAATTGCTGCTCGGCAAAGTGGAGCTGGGATTTCATGGCTGTTCCCATTTGTGGTAATTATTTTTTTCTATTGTAAAAACTATATGCTACCTTTAATGCTTTTCTTTCTTAAATCAGCCTTTTGCGACTAGATCTTGCATCCTGCTCTCCTGTCACTGGTCTGTCCTGTTTCCCTGGGCCCCTCTATTGAAACCTAGTGCTGTCAACCAGTATGCCTGCTATCGTTAACCTTATGGAATAGACTAATAAGAATGTTTATTCAACTCTTTAACCTTCTAGGATGGGCATCCACCACTTGGCTGGCCGGACACTGCAGCATACCTTGTTTTACCTGTACTTCTTGTTGTATCACAGTTTGTCTCCATGGAAATTATGAAACCTCCTCAAGTAAGTTTCATTTTAGGTTGATGTTTATGCTGGCAATGGTTCATTGCCGATGTCTTACCTGATATCTTAATCTTCTCTTGTTAGACAGATGATCCAAATCAGAAGAATACACTTCTCGTACTTAAGTTTCTGCCTCTCATGATTGGCTACTTTTCACTGTCCGTTCCATCTGGACTATCAATATACTGGTATGGTTCAGCTCTTACTAGTCCTCTTGTAATAAATTATGCCCTTAAATAATGTTTTGGATATGTCATCTAATAGTGAAGCATCTTTCATGTTCTCTTAGATGAGATGAAAAGTTCGACCAGTTATGCTTATTTTCTCATTTCTCTATACCAATTAAGCAACCTTATGTAAAAAAATTAAATTATTTACATATATCCAAGCAAAAAATATGGAGTTCTAGATATTTTATTATTCCTTGTCCAAGCATTAGGGAATTCACTTAGTGAAGGAATAGTGGCTTGTCAATGTCATCTTGAATTATTGTACATCTAGAACGCTTCATATACTTCAGCACATGCATGCAATGCAGATAGAAAAAGATACTAATATTAAAAGTAGTATTAAGTTCCAATAGGGCGCATGGAGCGAGAGAGCCATTAGGTGCAATTACCACGTGGTCATTGTACAACACATGCAGCAAGCAATTTGTAATTTATTTTTCATCCTCTTCAATTTGTTTTCCATTTCTTTGTAGGGTACGTCATGTGCTTTTAATAAATGATCTTATCCAATATGCATAGTATGCTGTACGAGTTTCTAGCCTACACATGAATACTGATGAAATGTGGATATTTTGAGTTGATTAAACGGTGTGGTAAAAAATCTTGAACAGGACTTGTTCGGTTTGTTATGGTTGTTAACTCTTGTAACTCATGATTGGTTATGTAGGTTTACAAATAATGTGCTTAGCACAGCACAACAGGTATGGTTACGCAAAATGGGGGGTGCACAACCTGCTATGAGTGAGAATGCTGGTGGGATAATTAGTGCAGGGCGTGCAAAAAGATCTGGGGCTCAGTCAGACCAGTCTGGTGAAAGGTCAGTTCAATGTCTCAATTTCTTGTTTGTTTTTCATTATTTATTTATTTTCTGCCTTTTTGTCACTAACTGAACAAAAATATTTCTGAAACAGATTTAAACAGTTGAAAGACCAAGAAAAGAAGAAAAGGAGTAATGCTCTGCCTGCAGACATTGTCCAGGCTTCAGCCATATCTGATTCTGATGCTGAAGAGGATTCAGACGATGAAAATGAATCTGAGGTGAACTTTGTTTCCCTCACTGGACATGCAATTTCTTTCTTAGTTATTCTCCATTAATTATAATTATTTATGCATGAACCTGGTTTTCTTGCCTAAAGGCCAGTCACCCATCTATGATGCTTTAATTTATTTGTTTATTTTATTCTTTTGGAATTTTCTTATCAACTTGAGAGTTTATCATCAGTGAAACCTGAATGCCTTTTATTTGCTCTCCTCAAACGTGCACGCCTATTTCATTAGGTTGAGTCACATGTGGGTACTTGATGCACAAATGCATGGAAAATATGTGATAATTTGCCAGGTTGTGTTAGGAGACAATGCTAGTACTATAGTTATTGAAGTAAATCCGCATCCCACTGCCTGTTGTCCTTTCATAATACCCCTAATATACCCTGCTTTAACCTTCCTCTCATTAGAAAGAAATTTACGCCAGCCTAATAAAGTAGTTATGTCCACTCGTAAAAGTTCATACTAGCAATGTGTGTGTTTCCAAAGTGAAGGTCATTTACAGTTTCCTACTACTATTTATTACAAATTTCAGAAATACTATTAGATTGTGTACCTTCTTAATCTTCCATGTCCTACTTTGAGCTAATTCCATTTTACAACTGAGACATTTTTCGGGTCAACTTTGGCCAGCTCTATATTGCCACTGACATAATCTTTATGATTTTGGACTGTGAGCCGATTTTCTTAAATTGGTACTTATTTCGAGTGCTGTTTTGTAGCTTTACCTTTTTAACATGCTATCAGTTATAGCCTATATGATTTTCTACAAGTATTTTGGAGATTTGCCTTCCATTAAAGTTTCAGTTAAGTTGTGGACATATTTGTGTTAATCATCTCTTAGGTATCTGGATCAATCAGTTCCAGTGTGAGGTTGTGAGCCTAAAGTAGTTCTTTAATGCCTCATAATGCATCTAACGCAATTCCCTGTATGGTTGGTTATTCATCTAAGATAACTTAAAAGAGAGTGTTACAATGTCCGCAGGGTAAGACGACTCTTGAAGAGGCATATGCTTCCGGCAGCAGCAAACCGGTTCCGAATTATTCTGGGCCTAAGAGAAGTAAAAGATCAAAGAGGAAGCGTTCGGTATGAGATTAGTATCTGTTAAATTAAAGTATGCGTGGACCTTGTATATTGTTAGAAACTACATCCAATTGATGTACAGTGGCCATTTTGACGCGGTCATAGTCTAAGGTACAATTATGATAACATCAAAATCATTAAGGTTAATACTCATGTGTAGTTGAATTAGTCATTCAGCTTATCAAATACACACCATTCTTTATAGGCAGAGTTCGGTAGTTGCATTTGAGAATGAACTATGGTCATGGTAGACAACGTTTTTCAGTACTCACCTACTTTAATAGCCAGGGATTGTAGTTTCACAAGCACCACATACACTGGAATAGTTATGCCTATTGTTGTTGAATTTCTGCTGAGAAGCAAACTTCACTATGCAGTGTGCTCATCTGACTCAGTGCAGAGAGGTGGAAGTGAATTTGTTTTGTAGTTCCCCTCAGACCATCTCCACCAGCGCTTTATCCGGTGGAGTGGAACCTGGTGAAACCCTCAAGGTTTTACTGCCTCACTAGTTTAATTCCCTATTTTATCCTTTCTTTTCTTTTTCCTTTGTTTTCCCTTTCATTTTCTTTGGTTTTTATTTTCCTAGTTTCCTGTGAAATTAATTTTGACATTTCTCAGGTAGACTTCATGCAACTTTCCCCCCCTCAATATTAGTGTTTTATATGTTTGAATAATAAACATATGGATATTATAGTATAAAATAATCGAATTTAAATTACAATATGTAGGGTGCAATTGAAAATTCAATTGTAAAAAAGAAATGAAGAGAAAAAAAAAGGAAAGATAGGGTTTTCTTAATAAGCTTTTTACTGCTGAACATAGTTTTGGTGTTTGGTTTTACCAAGTGGAAAGTTGATGTCGTAGTAGATGGTCTCACATGAGCAACGCTGATAAATTTCATAATTTTGTTGCATAATTCGAAGTTACACGGAGAGTGAGAGTTACAAGGCATTCACCAGAGGCCTATAGGAATCGATTGTATCTGGTTGGTCTACAGTGTATCTTCTGAGCATAATAGAGAAGTTGAAATGCCACCAATTTGAATAGCAGATGTAGTATAACCAAAATTGAGCATGTTCCAGGTGAAAACTGAAATGGATTATGCAGTTTTGGAATGCTAAATGACTTGCTTGAACTTCCGAGAAATGGATTCTGCATTTCCCAAGTACTTACCCCAGCTTAAAAGGTCATAGAGGATGGTGAGTGTTGAAATTTAAACTCACGGTGAGTTGACTTGTTTGCTTTCTGAGTTTCTGTTATCGAGTACGGTCATATATACTTGGATGTATCCGTTTTAACTCTTTATTGTATCTTGATAAACCTGGATTCATATTCTTTCTAGCGATCATTGTCTCTTATAGTATTTGTTATTCGCTATGGCACAGTGGCACAGCACAACGGCTAGAGGAGCCGACATTTTTAAGCTAACGAAATAACTTTTGCAACCTTTTGTAGAATATGGATATATTCGTATGTTAACTTGACTGAGAATATGGATTTGCTTTCACCTAGTTTTGCCAACTTCAAGGTAGTGCAAGTCAAGTGGCAACATGGCTGAGCTTTCTTGACAAAGTTAGCTCTGTTCCGGTAATTATGTCTCATGTATTTCCTCCTCTCGAGTATCTTTGAAGTCCACATTGGTCCAGAAAACATGAACCACATGTGGCGCTGTTCCCCTCAAATTTGTTCAAGCTTTTCTTGCATAGCCATAAAATAAAAGTCCTGATATTTATGAATACGGGAAATATCATATTAATACAACACAAGTGATTGAAATAATTCAACACTAATGTAATGTGATCTTTCGTATTGTGTAAAAAATTTAAATATTTTACGAAGATGTCAAAAGTTTTAATCAACATGCAAGGGAATGATTGGTTTCGAAACACATTCCCATCCGGTCAATGCTTTCAAATCACACATCTCAAGTCCGTTCGTTGTGGTTTTTAAGTTGCGAAATGCATTTTAACCGTAATAGAAACACTGGCTACCAATACATGGTTACAAACACCAGGCTAATCCAAAAGCATGTGACCGTGGAAAGGAAGAATAGCCACTCGTCCACACATGTTGTGTAGATACTTGTAATTATCTTTTTAAGTCTTTTGGCATCTCTCTTTTCAATTAGAAAACTTTTGTTGTATTCTCATTTGTTTAGGCTAATGCAAATGCATCATATACTCTTGCCAACCCATGTGAAGATGTGACCCAGCCAACCATTTCCATACACACAGACACACTCTGTGAATTGCCATATCCCAAAACACTACCTTTTTCATTACAGCTCTCTTTCCTCAATATATGTCTCTTTTACAAAACAATAACAATGATGATATGAAACAGTATACCATATGATCTGATATTCCACTTCCTTAAACTTATGATTCACCCAAATTTTCTTTCCTTACACATCCTCTTTTCTTGCTTTTGGGCAACCACTTTCTTAAGCTACTGTAACACCTATAAATCTTGAAAAGGTCATATTTTTCTTTGTTTTTTTCAATTTCCTCCTCCACAAGTAGAAGATTCTCACATTCTCCATTAACTTGTTTGGCTATACATATTAGTGCATTTCAAGAAATGGACTCTTCTTTGTTTTTGACATTTTTATCAACTTCTGGTAAATAAAGTTGGGTTCTTGTGCCTTTCAACCCAAACAGTAAGCAAATAACTCATTTGTGCCTTGTGCCAGCAAGTTTTCTTGGTACTTGAACAAAATCCCAACTGGATTTTCTCCTTGGTTGATTCCACCCAAATGTGAGATTTCTTGAGCTAAAAAATCATAAAGATGGGATCTTTAAGTGGATTAGGCATTGGTTTGAGCTTTGTGTTTGGCTGCATCTTGATGGGTCTTGTAGCTGAGCTTTACTACTTACTCTGGTGGAAAAAGAGACTAAACAGCAACAACACTTCAAACAGCATAGAAGTGATGGAAGAAGTTTCATTCTTGTTCTGCTGGAGAAGGCGAATTGCATCATTCAACAGCTCCACTCACCAGCTCACTGCCTCAGTGAGCCACAGCCAAGAAGACTTGGAAACTGGTTCAATCTCAAACAAAGACAACAAAGCCCATGGAGAAGGTGTTGAAACAGAGCTCATGAGAATGCACAACCTGTGTGGGCCAGCAAGATTTCTCTTCACCATCAAAGAGGAGAGCAAAGAGGATTTGGAATCTGAAGATGGGAGATCAAAGAGCAGTAGAAAGGGCTCAAGAACAAACAAGAGCTTGAGTGAAATTGTGTTTCCTGTTGATGCAAATGGTACACCATTATCTTCTCCACCAGTGAAAACACCTCACAGTTTGGATTCCTACAGTAGCCATGGGTTTAATCCACTTTTTGAGTCCGTATCAGAAGCTGAGCTGAACAAGCTGAGATCTTCACCTCCTCCAAAGTTCAAGTTCTTGAAAGATGCAGAGGATAAGTTGATTAGGAGGCTGTTGATGGAAGAAGCTGAGAGGAAGAAAACTGAAATTGATGAAGTGGGTTCGTTTATTTAGTTCATTGATTCGAAGAGCTTGGTGAGAGATCATCACCAGGTGCATAATCAAGCTACACGGGTACTTCCACTGGCTTCTTCTCCAGAGTTCCACCAGGTGTTTGATAAAAGTCCTGTGAAGTGAAAGAAGGGATTGTTTTTCAAACTTTCTTCTCTTCCTTTTTTGGCCATTCCCTTTCTTAATTGATGATGTGTTTATTGAATTTTTTACATGTAGCCAGGGTTATGTATGTATGTATGTATGTAACATTTTGTTATAATTATCTTAACCTGCCATCATTAGAGAATGTAAAGTTATTAGAAATATAGATTCCATTTCATGCATACATACCTCAGACACAATTTTCCTTAGTGTGTTTTGAATCATGATTAATCATAAATGTAGTGATGCAATATATCATTAGGGAGATGCAACTTATGCTTAAGTTTGCGGTTCAAAGATTACACGTCGTGAATTTTGAGGTTTAAGCGGTTTAAAGAGTCATGGTGTTTGTAGGGTGTTATGTGAACCTCGTAATTTTAGGAGTTCTTTACTCTGGTACATTCTTGGTAAGTTTACATGTAACATGTTTATGTAAGTCCCTGTAAGAGTTGTAGTCTAGGGTTAACTCATCATTAACAACAAGAAGGAGAAGAAAAAAAGCTGAAGGGATTTAATCAAAATTGTTATTTTCATGCTCCATCTGAAACTTCAAATTTGGACATCTCTTGGCTAAAGTAGTTAGTGCTAGTGATCATTTAGTAAGTCCACAGTGATACTTACATCATGTTGCTCAACGACAAATGATTGCTCTCGTGGAACTTCTATAGCATATAGTAGCATCTAGCTTTAATTTAATACTTGTGCATTAGTTTAAACTGGGCTCATAATGTGTTCCTCATCATCAACTTCTAAACTTTGATCATCTATGTGTAGCAGCGTTGCACTTTATTTGATAATAATAATAAATATAAATAGTCAAAATTATATATGACAGTGTGGCAAATTCACTTCGTTTAAACTTCCATCGTAAATAATGAAAATCAATATCAAATGTTAATCATATTCTACTAAGTACTAGTAATTTGTAATCGTCGAATCTCTAGAGCTTGTAAGTCGTAACGCAACTGTTCATGTCCGGATTAAAAACATCGATCCAGTACTTGATGTTCACGGTAGAACAGGAATTGAATGACATTCTTATGTTAAATGATTGGAGCAGCCCAACTAGATCGACCGTAGGGTACTCGATAATTGCCGAAGCACAAGGGACCTATTAATGAAGTACGTAAAATGTGATGTTTAACTATGTTTCCCGTTTAATTTCAGGTCAGACATATCATCCTAGACAATATTGTCTACTAAATGTGGTTCGCTATATCTTTATCTGCTCATGACATTCATGAATTTGCGGGAGTTGTTCTTAAAGTTAATTATCTCTTCTCTTTACTTATAAGATGTTTTTGCGATTTGTTCGGCACATAAAAGATCAGTGGTAATTGGATATTTCTAACCATGCATTAAAATCTCAATTTTCTAATATGTTTCGGATTCTAAAAAAACATAAACTTTCTGTAAACATTTCGGTTCTTTTTTTTTAACATCATGTAATATCTTGAAAATAAAATGAGAAATTATAAATTATAAAGTATTGAAAATAGTTGTAGATTTTAGATTCATTTTATATTGTTGAGGCTAGAGATGTTTCGGTATTTTTCAGTCTATTTTAATAAGATTTAGAATGATGCTTTTAACTTTAAGCTAACTTCCTTGTCTTCTAGATGAGTAGGGTATTCAATAGTCCACGAAAGTGAAAAAAGATGATTAAGGAGAACCCCATTTAATCAGATTTTTTCAAATTAATGCCCGGTTAGATATTTCTAAACTAACTTTTTGAATTATTTGCATGACTTCTCTGCTTTATTAATGTTACGGCCTTATCCGTCTTTTGTCAGCTCATGCATAAATTGACAACATTGGCAAGATATTTAACTTTTAGGTTAACCCAAAACAAGACAATTAAAACTATGTTTGTGACGATTAAGACCGAGTTTGTGTGTAGGTTGTACAATATCATACCGGTAACATAAATGTGTAGCTGATGCGAAACATATTTTTGAATTGTGTATATCAGTAATTTACCATGCCTCGAACAAAAGCGGCACTGAATTTATTTGAAGTCGAGTATTTTTGTTTATTTGGTTAGATGAATGCACAAATGGATTGTGGTTGTTATGGTGGTGGACAATGAACAAAAAGGACAATGACTAATTGCAGAAAACCGTGAAATGGTGTGAAATATTGTCCAACTTTTTCCTAAAGAACACCAATCTTGTCATTTTCGTCACGTTACTTGTATAAAAGTCGCCCCCACTATTTTTTCTTTCTTTGTGAATCAAGACATAAAACAACAAAAGAATTAATATGTTAGACCTAATTATAATTATTTACGTTTTATATTTCTTTAAATTTTCAATGGAAAATATCATGTTTATCTACTATTCTCTTCGTCATTACCGAACTGAATGAATTTACATACAAAGAGAATATGGTCTTAATCTTTCATCAAGTTGTGATACGATGATAATCATTTAAATTAGTAAGTGGATTTTACTTATGAGTGTTGGGAGTAAGTACCCCATTTCTAAAAAGAAAGTAAAATCAAAATCTATGGCCAGATGTTCGACTTCTTGCAACGAGACTTCATATTTGAAAATAGAAAAGTTGAACATGGTGAATTGAAAATACATGGAAAAACGAACTCATATAGGAAAAACATGATGACAATGGTTATATATTCATGATAAAAACGAAAATAAGTAAAAGTATAAAGTCGACAATTAAATGTCTCTTCTTAAAACTAAATTGTCTTACCTTTGACACTAGCTGGTTTGAGGTGGTATATTAGCACTTCAAATACATAATTTGATAGACTTAATTTGAATAGAACGAGTGCAAACAAATAGATATCAAGAGATAAGAGCAATTAGAGTGTATTGTGTGTTTGGAGATGAAGTTTTATTTTCAAATGGTTTCCATGAGAATTTGCTAAATCCTTCTAAAAAGGCCATCAAGTGTTACGTGGGCATCTATATGACTCAAATGACTTGAAATCTCTCTTGTTGAACGTAAATTTCTCCATATATTGACTGTTTTTAGACCTTCGTTTAGACCTATGTTCATTTTGAACCACATATTCAGTTAACCCGGATATTTCATAACAAAGATTAAGGATGGGTCAAATGGAATGAAAATCGGGGTGCATTTGCAATATTGGGAAGTTGAAGGCTGAGGTTATAAAGGGAGCAGTGCACATGTCGAATAGGGACCATCCCACTGGAAATTGCAATGCAGTTCAATATCTTTCTGGCATACGCATTCAGTATGTAACTTCAATTTATGATTGTGGAACTCAAGAGAGTGACACTTCCTTGGCCTTTACGAGTTGTGACTCGTGAACATGTTGTACTCCTAACAGTTAGTACTACGTATAGTTATGAATGTATGACAAGAAATGTTAGATTGTTTTCCTTTCAATAAAAGTTTTGGACCACACTTATTTCACAATGTCAAACAATGTTCGATACAAAGGGGCTCCTAAATAGACGTAGCACAATCCATTCGAATTCAAAATCCAATCTGAAACGATATGATTCTAAATATGTTTTTGACCCGAAATATGATTGTCAAACGATTTGAAGATCGATCAATGACCCAATCAGATCATCCGATTCTAAATCACCCGAATAAATATGGTCTGAAATCGAAAACAACTGGTCCAAAATGACACAAATTGACTCGAAACCATCATAACCGAATTGAAATTAACCTGAAGCGTTAAATTCAAAATTATCTGAATTAACATTGAAGATAATGACGCACTCATTACTT
>JAYMSR010000485.1:0-13830 GCA_036897825.1 Plantago rigida | reverse complement strand
CATTTTTAATGGACACTTTGGTGTGGTTGTCTTTGGCCATGAACTACCTCCATAATATATTTTGGTTAAAAAATTTACCCGTGTAACTTGGTAGGACGACCACAAAAAGAGTGTCAATTCCAAATGGGGCAGACAGAGTAAATCATAACGAAGAAATGCATAGGATCAGCACAAGTAAATGTTTATATACCGTATACGTATCTGTGCACCTCTAAGAGACTATTTAGAAAGCAGGCACCACAAAATCCCATGTTCCCCTAGCCAAGAGCACTTGTAAATAAGAAGAGAGTGAAAAGAAAGACGTGAACGCAATGGCTAACGGACAGACGTCAACAACTCTCAGGTTCTTCCAGGTTGTAACACACAATTAATGCACACAAACAGGTGTTCGACTAAAAGATAAACAACAGTTTGATTGATATCTATAAAAAAGGAATTCTTAGGGAGAAGAAAGGGACCTTTTGCTGTTCACAGTCTGAAACAATATGCTTACACACCAGTCCAACAACATCATCAAGATTAGTCTACAAAAGGAAAACAATAAGAACTTTCAGTAGAAGCCACGGAAATGGTGAGCACAAGAATATGGCACAGTAGTGCTTAAATAGCAAATTAACAAAATAATGTATCAGCAACTACTTAGAACAAGTATTTTTTCACGTTCTTGTGAACGGTCCAGATAGTGACAAATCAAGTTCTAATGACAGTAAAAACAGGATTTAGCAGCACTCTGTCAAGCTAAGTTCTTCATCCCACTGAAGACCAGTACAACCAACATAGAGAGAAGAGTCAGAGCTAACTTGCTTGGATTCCCATGCACATATAACATGATTTACAAGATTCTCAGAACATAATTGCTCCAAGTGGAAACAGAAACACTTCAAGTATAAGTTCATCTTATCACGTCAATACAGGTGTTACTAAAAAAGAGAAAACAGGACAAAGAAGCAGACTATCTGAAAGGGCTGATAGCAGCAAAACATATTACAAAGACACTTCAAAAAAATATAAAAATTTAAGATTTAAATTTTTTAAAATATAAAATATATGAAAAAATTAAGAAACACCGAGATATCAAACTTCATATAACTTCAAATTTCAAAATTTCACACATTTCCGTCGGGTCAAACCAGTTCATTTCCATACCACCACCATATATCAGTGACGATTCTCGTCCTAGAACAAGGTGATATATTAGACATTATCATAGATAATCACTCTTTGCATACTCCCATCCAAGCCACATACAGTCTCACCCATCCAACCATCATGAAAGAGGTTATTTCTTGATTTGAATCTAAAATCCTTCATGTATCAACAACATAAAATGAAATAGAAACAGTGCCTGTAAGACATCCTACATTAGTTTGCACAGAATTCAATTCATTAAACTCCAAGCACCTATTTCCAAGAATTTTGAGGTTTAGAAGAATGAGTTGCCAGATTAGTTCCAGCTCCAACCTACAAGATATGCCTACAACAAGATTTTACTTCAAAATGCATATAGTGAATCCATAGATGTGGAATTCTGTATTCTAACTTCAGGGGTGGGTGAAGCTTTTTTTTCCAAAATTGTAAATGGCAGAAACATGTGGAAGCATGAAAACAGAATACAATAAATCCATATTCAAACAATGGAAATTTTGTCCAAAAAGTAGAATTTTGCAAAACCTATTAATCCATTTATGCTTCAGATCATAACTTATATCAGTATTGTTTTTTGCCCATTTCTGTTCTTTGCATTGGTAAACAGTAAGAACCTGTCCTTGCTTCTTTGTGACTACCACACTATATCTCAGGAATGACAGCAATGTTTCTAACTAAACGCGAGGTCAATCAATTAAGATAATATCAATCTCTGTAGTTTCACATGAAAGAATTGGCATATCATCCAGATGGGCCATAGACAAGTGGTGCCACTAATACTTTCAAAAACCATGTTGCTCCTCAAGTATTACAGTATTACATCTAGCATTCTCGTTCCAAAATTAAATTTTCAAAAATTTACCGAAATGCAAAACATCCCAGGCCAGGGACATGGAAAACCAACATAAACAGAGCAACCAAGACAAACATAAATTTTGATTAAGAGAAAATTGTTTGAGGGTATTTTAAACCCTACCTGTCCAAACAATCGAGCAACCAATGTCATTTGTGTTTGCTTACATTCCGATTTCTGCAAACTCTGGTACAAATTAACAATTCTTTCTAATGCATGTTTCCTCAAAATTCTTTGACGGTCCTCCGGTAATGCAACATATGGTACAGCAGGCAAATCTGATGACACAATTTCAGATGCCTCAACATTTGAATCTGAAACATGTTGATCTGTTTCCTCAGATGAAGACGAATACGCGTCATCTAGTACTGCAACATCTATTGGTGCTGCTTGCCAAATAGCGTCCTCAAATCTGCCAAAAGATGGCTGTGAAAGTGGAGAAACATTATCTGTTTCTGTATCTGGAGTTTCTTTGACTTCTAATTCCAGGATTTTATCCCGTGGAACTGGCAGATCAGCATCTGCTGTCATGGGCAATTCTGACATGTTCAAGTCAGGTTCAGTAGTGGGTCTCAGAGGTACAGAAATACTCTGAGACCTCGACTGCACAATTGGCTGTGGCGGTGGAGTACTGGACCTAGAAGCATCATCTAACTGCACCGCATGATGTTGTACAGAATTAACATTTTCTTCCACAGAAATTGCTGATGGCACATCAACAGAAACCACCACTCTTCTAGGATCAAGGCGACGAGGATCCTAAAACATTTATCAAAGAACAAGAAAGTCAGTTACCAGTTGCATCTCAGAATCCCAAGTGAGTAATGTAAACTCTCAAAATTTTGGAATTCTTACCCTCCTCGGATCGCGTTTTGTGTCTGTAGAAAGATTAGAGGAAGATGATATATCAAGTAATGGTGGTATACTTGTCAAATTTGATGAAGTTATGGGCACTTCAACTGCAATGCTCAAATTTTGTGATGAAGTTGCTAAACCATTTGATAAAACTTCCTGTTCTGGTTTGCACGAGTCAACGGCAGAACGACCTGAAGTAAAGTTATCATTTCCAATTGGAGGAGGCAACTTGGGCAGGTGCTTCATATTCGTGATGACAATATCAGCGAGAAGATCAGGATGCATGTTGGCAATAAGAAGTTCAATGGACTCAACTCCTCTGTCTCCTTCTGCAATTAAAGCTCCTATCATAGAAATCATCTGCTCAACTGGTGTCAGCTCTCCATCCATTACAGGAGGCTTCGAGGATATCCCATTCCCGCAATCCGGCGCAACATCATTTATAGTGACACTGTTCGTGTTGTCATGAGGTCCATAGCGTAACCTTTTGGAATGGATATCGGAGTTACTGATATGATTTTCATTCTCTGAAGGTGCAGACCTTTTCTTAGTCACATCTCCAGAAATATGCAACTGATTTGATACTACATCATCCTGGAAAAAGAGAAGTTATATTTTTACTGCATGACTAATAAAGAAACATCTAGAAGGCACCTAAGGTTGAGCCGCTGAGGTACAGCAATTCCCGTTGTTTAGTATTATCACCTTGCTTATTCGCTGCTCCCGTGAAGCACGCTCACTGTTTCTCATGATTTTATCTAGTTGCCGCATTACTTGATCAGCAGCATCACCAGCATTCATTGACCGCAATGCTTTCAGCAATCTCTCTCTTGACTGAGGGGGGGAAAAACTATGAATGAGAGAAAGAAACATCTCTTATTTTATAATATTGCAAGAATGGGGCATGACCTTGTAAACTTGGTGATTAAGTTAATAAGATCGTTCATCTCCACTCTAAAATAGCAGTGTCATGCATGAAAATGCATATAGATTTTGCATAACAATATAGAGAAAATTACAAAAACCCACCCCCAGGTGGAAAGCATCTTTGCAAATTATCCCCTATCTTTTGAAAAATTAAATCCAAGTCCAAAACAATTACATCGGGATCCCAAAAGCATTGTAAATAACTTTTCATGGCATTGCTTGGACCCATATGTAATATGTACAGACATTGGTAAGGCGGATTAACAGTGTCCAATATATGATGTCTACTGCAAAGGAAAGATGACTGGAACACTTGATAAAAGAAACAATGATGCAATAATATCTTATGTGAAATGTTACCTCTGCAACCATGGGATGAGAACTGCACCTAAGGAATCCCAAAAATGCAGTTCTCAAAGAATACTGAATGCTGGGGGTATGGCAACCTATTGGCGTCTCGAAGTGAGGATTAAACTCAAGTAGTGCACTGAGTACCAACTTATAGAAGACAGGCCTTTTGCGTCCAATTGCTGCAACACTGCATTAAAATACAAAAGCTATCGTTACCACATGTACAGATCCGAAATTTGACATTGCACTTGATTATCAGCATCATTAACTCATGCAAATCAACAAATATGTAGTACTATTAAACATAAAAGAGCAAGCAAGAACGAAGCTTCCAAATTCACATATATGATAAGACAAACAAATACACAGTTGACGGAGGCTAAAATATGATAAGAAGACTATCACATTACAAACTTCCAGTTTTCCTTTCTTTTCCCTTTTTCTCCCCATCGATAAACTAAACAGGACATGTATTGCTCTTCCCTCACGCAGAAATTGAGCAGATGAAATTAGCATTTCAAACAACTATAAAATTCAATGTGAAAATTTTCCATGAAGCAGATTTCTGTAGCAAAGTATTCATCACGTAAAGAAACACACGAATAAATAAAAATAGCTTCAACACAATCAGCTGAATTTATAATGAGCAGCCCATCTCTAGACTGTCCGGCAAAGATACTCCATATGAATTGTAAATTATTTCATCAAAGCTCCAATGATACTTTTCTGATGTGGTATTCTATCAATTTACATATGTGTGCACATAACACTGCATTGTCCCCATGTCAATTATATTCTCTACCTAATAAAGAGGAATAATAAACATTTTATGATACATACGAAAACAAGTTAAGCTGCTTCGCCAGGTAACTAACATTGATTAACCACAGTAGGACCAGTAACACAAGGACTTTGAGGTCTAACAAATGTGAATCAAAGATCTGTGAACTAGTCCAGAGAGTATTATCAACCTATACAAAGGAAGATATACGGCAACATAGTTATCCATTCTTAGTTGCAACGTAATGTTTCAGACATTACTCGGCCAATTGTTCTGGGTCATATTTTTAAATTTATCAAAAAGGTTGGTATAAAGTGGCCTGTGAATTACCTAACAGGGCTGATGCCAAACAAGCATAAATCATAGATAAAGACCGGACCACAACATATTTGATATGATCTCCAAGTCCAGAATCTTAACAGTCATATGGTATGCCCTATTAGTAAAAATAAAGAATGATATGACCAAGATCAATCAAAAAGATTTGTGACAAGAAAGAGAATAGTGCCTCTGCCATAACTTCCATAGTCATTGTTACTTTGTTAGTGTAATGCTATTATAATTCCTCCAGTGTGCTTACAATAATCTAAGGAGTATTTGTACTTTTCTTTCAAGTCAGATCTGGGTTCCAACGTATCGTCAACTTAAAGACACCACAAGTTTTATAGAACCTGCATTCGCATATAAGGTTCAGTAAAATTATCAATGACCCCAACACCTCCTTACACTTTATTTACATGTGACATTACAGAATACTCTGATTAACATACAGGCACACATCTTGATTCAAAAGGTTGTGAATCCAACAGGGAATCATCAATCTAGATTATTCAATCCACAAAAGGCTGTGCGATAAGAATTTTCATTTTTATATTCCAATGGTTTTAGCTGATCAGTGCTGCAAATTCTGCCCACAGGAGACCGGCAGTGAATATATTGTGTTGCAAGACTCCACAGGCTCAATTTCTACAAATCTCATGGAAATTCAATTAACATAACTATGATAATCCATACCGGTTATGCAAATTATCTCTATAGCTGCTTGTTCTATTTAAATTACAAAGGGCACGATGCACATCATCAGAAAACTCCATGAGTAGCCACTAGATTCATTTCAAGCCCCAACAATAAATAAATGAGCTTTGCACTTGTCAAGATTAAAACAGTATCCATGACATGGCTTTGACAGTAAGCATAACATGCTCTGCAAGCTATTGAGTACTGATTCAAATACAAGGAAGTTAATCATCCACCAATAAGAAAGACTATAAATAGATACAGTTCGCGGCTAGGGAAAAATCTAAAGCGTAACTAAGTCAATATTATACGATTTATGTACAAGTAACCGAAACAAAGTATATGAAATTACATCAATATCATTTACAAACCACATGTTGCATTATAAAACAAAACTAAATGCAGTCACAGGTGTCATGTATTTGTCTCTCTAAACAAAGTCACAATGCAGCTAGTCAAACAAATGTACAATGCAATGAGTCAGAAAGACTATTAGCAAAAATCATCCTGTCAACCCTTAATGTTGTCGTGATCAGCCAACTCCTGCTTGAATCATCAATTCAGCAGGCACAGGAAAATGGTCACGAGTTAATAAGCTGGCCAACTGCAATGATAGCAAAAAAAAGCCCGTTGAACTTATACTAAAGCCATAGCCCAAGCTTCAGTGGATATGTGTGAGTGTGCCTCTGATACCAGTGAGTGTGTATATATAGGCACAAACACACAACACATGCATACACACAAATGAGGGGAAAAGAGTGGAAAAAAGGGAATAGCATAACTATACGCAAAATTCACCATGCAGCCCATCTTTAACTACAAGCAAATCCACATGATCAAAGACGGTTCTCATTTACAATACAAAAGGAGCCGCAAATAGCTTAGTCACAATTTGCAATCATGACAGGACATCATCAATGCAATAACTTTCCCATAATTGTTTTTCAGGTACGATGCCTTTTCATCTGCATCCAATAACTCAAATATATAATGACACACGTAAACACTTATAATGTGAATGCAAGAACGTGACTCACATAATCACATATCCAACAAGAGAGTGGTGAATAGCATATTGGATGTTCATAATGATGTGACAGTTGGATTGTCACATTTGGAAAGCACTTGTTCAACTGGGGGGTGAAGGGGTTGGACATCTTTTGAGTTTTTTATATGAGTCTCAAATTCGAATCCGGGATGCTGATAAGAGTAGGACGTTGTTGAAAAGTGATGGGAGTTTTTCTCTGTTCGTTCTTAAAATTGTTACTGTGTCCTCGAAAGGGTGACTTTCCTTGGAAGAGTGATTATTACCTTCTAAAGTAGGACTTTAGTGTGGACTGTGACCTGAGGGCGAACATTGACAGCTGATAATTTGCACAGAGAGGCCTCTTTATTGTCAAGAGCTGCTATAGGTGCAAGTCAGATGCAGAAACCAATCCTATATTCTAACACTACAGCTTTGTTTGCTTCTTGTGCCATGACATTCAGGGTCATCAGAATTTCTATTACGTGACACCTAGACAGGTCGAATATGTTCTTTGGGCATGGGGATGGAAACTGAGAGATGGAGACGCCACAAGTTCCAATGGAACATTGTCAGCAGTTGCACTATGTAGTGTTCTGGAGAGAGAAGGAACATTAGCTGCTTCAAAGACGTATAGTGCTCTAGCGGAAAGATTAAGGAAATTTTTCTTCAGTGTGTATAATGTTGGTTTATTATTGTAGCTAGTGGAACTTTGTCTAATGTAACTAACCTGCTTATGTTCATTTCATCAGAGATAACTAGACATTAGGTGTCCTCTGACTTATTGTAGCTAGTGAACCTTTCTCTAGCGTATAATGTTGGTTCATCCCAACCTTGTGGTACGCGGCTTGTATATCCTTTGTTCGTTTTACATAAATAAATTGTACTGACTACATTCAAAAATAAATGAAGGGATTAAGATCAATATCTCACCAATTGACAGCAGAGATTGTCAATGAACCAGGAAAATTACTAGGTGACCTCAACATATCTAACAAGATTCCCAGATATCTGCTGCCGTCTGAAGCAAGGGAAGCTGGATTCAGAACGGGGTGGCCATCGTTTATCCAAGAGAGATTGAAAACCTTTCTGTGCCTTGCTGAACCTGTATGTAACACATAAATGGAAGTCAGAATCTCAATCCACATTAGATTATAAAGAGATGTAAAATCATACAACCATAATGTAAAAAATCAAAAGACCGCTGTATTCAAGTCTCATATTAACCAGAATGGTGCTGTTACCTTCTCTTGGGCGTCTCTCTGAATTATTAGGGTCCAGTGAGAAGTACAAGATACATGTTTCAAGAAACTTCATAGCTAAGAACTTTGGACCAGCAGCACCTCCCTGCATCATAGAATCCACGGTAAAAATTCATGTCAACCCAGCACATTATCTAGATTGGTATACAGAGGAGAAATCATGTGTCCTTTCATCAATTCAAAAGGAGCAGGGTCTTGCAACATAATACTCTTGAACATGGAGAATGTTTCCACCTAATGAAGATAACATATCACCGAACTCTAAATTTCACCAATGTGTTCCCAAAGACAAGTTTTGGACAAGCCATCAGTTTCCAAATTAATGACATCAATGCTGGAATTACTGAGCTTGAAAAAAATAATTACGGGAAGATCCTGATTTAAAGACAGATTCCATAGCATTGACCCTAATAATTCATAGTATCTTATACATGGTAAACAAATGGTTGAGTTATGTCGAGGGTCTATGTTGAACAAAACCAAGTGCTGTTGGGAAAAAAATTAAATCACTGAACTTGTATTGGCTACATTTCCTCAACACACAATCTATGTATTCAAAGCTTCTCAGATAAAATTGATCTCCAATCTCCGTATACTTCAATATCCCCAAAGAAATTACAGCCACTTCTACAACACATGATCTTAATCTTGCCAGCCAGGTTATGACGTAGATATATCCTATAATAAACAAAAAATAAGATTTGCTGCTTGTCTGATCTCTCTAAGTCTTAACACTAGCCTATCCCAGCCACTATATTACTTGTACTTTGCATGCCATTCAGTTTGGAGTATACCATGCTTAGTCGGGAAGTATCAGAAGGTATATTGCTACACGAGTCCTAATATTCAAGGTTGCTGACAATGTATTTATGATATAAAAGTAGTATTAAACAAAAACCCATGTTTTTCAATTCATAATTAAAAGGTTCTCTAAAAGAATTGAAATTGCATGAGATACAAGAACTTCCTATATCCTTTAAAAATACAAGTGGTTACAAAGCTTATGTAAGCAGCACGCAAAACATAAGCCATGTTAAGTGAAACACGTGCTCCACAAAAATCAAGACATCTGAAATGCCAATTTGTACCAAACAATAAGTATGTGACAAGAATGATAATAGACAAAACATTGTGCATTAGACATGCAACCTCATGCATACCTCAAATATTATGCTCACAGCAGCTTCACTGAATTTGGACATCCAAGTCCACAGCTGGTCCAGCCACCTCTCAACCGTACCACGCTGTTGAAACTGCATTATCCCAAAATATCATTAGAAAAATAAATATGACGCATACAGGAGAATAAAATCTTGTCTGAAAAGCAAAAGGGAAACACTATAGGTTCGAAGATGACATTGTTTCAAAATTCAACACAACAGTGCATCACGTATAAATCATACTCAATATTATGACCAATCTACACAAATTAATCTCATGCATCTTTATTCAGTTTTGGAAAAAAATAAATAAGTTACGTTAAAAACCTGCAATGAATGTCATTGAGAATGATGTTACATGATGCAGCACAGATGATAGATCAACTAGAAACCAGTGAAATCAAAATACAACAATGCATAATCTAAAATTATATTCCGTGTCGTATTTATGTTATGATGGGAGCAATAGCATCAACTGCAGGTTCAAAAAATAAATAAATAAGCTCACAACCCAGGGAGAGACAGAGAGACCTGGAACGACAGTTCTTCCAGAATTCTACCGAAGAATTTAGTGCCAATCATTATTGATTGCTTCGATATAGCTGGAACAGAATCCTTCAAGAGTGTCACCAGAACAGGTAACAGCACCGGTAAGTGTTCCAGTGAGCAAGTCCCAATCTCGTCAATTACCCTATCCAGAATATGTAGACACTTAGAAATCAATTGAATACCAGGATGATAATCATCCATCTAGGTAATGCACTGTCAACATATTGAGTATACTACAAAAACAAACAGACAGTAGGGTTAGTGGCAAGGAAAGTTCGCAGTGAGTAAAACGAGTTAATAATGTTCAGTAACAGGAAATAAAAACTGTAAAAAAATGTTACAGTAAATAAGGACCATGCTAACACCATAACATTTAAGAAAGTCCCTTAAAAGAAAACAAGTGCTGCCTGAACGATACACCACATATAGGCAAGTATATATCAAAACACAACCTAGAGAGTTGCCGAAAATTTAAAAAGTTCGACGTTTTTCTACAAAAATCACCATATTTGTCTAAAGAAAGCACCCACAATAAAACCTAGATGATCTAGGACTATTTCCTGAGTAGCCTATATACCAGTAGCAGCCTCAAAAACACTGATTCACGTGCAACCAACCTCAACCTGCCTTAGTATGAGTGAGACTAGATTAGCCAGCACTTTTCGTACTCTTTACTGGAAATTTTCCTTCTTTAGCAATTAAACTGGCAATAACATTTACACATCATTTGCTAAAGGTAGCCATGATGTTCTCTTATTGTTTCAATTTTCGATTTTAAGTGCTTTGAGCTCCTGGCACTATAATACCCCATGCAAATCTCGTTCGAAGTCAAAAAATCTATCCACGCCACCCTAACAGCTTAATGAGCTGGCATACGGCAATTTGGGCCATCAACACACAAAGAGCTAACTGTATAACTTAAACTATAAATTTTCACTTCACAATTCCAAAATTGAACAATAATGCCAGCAATCCCAATAAAGCAATCAACAGTCTGAATTTCCACAATTCAAATTCAGTAACTGAAATTAAATTGACACGTGGATCCAAATGAGCTAACAATTTATCCCTAATTTAGACGACGACAAAACAAAACATAGAAATCGAAGACTGAATTGAAACGAATTAGCCACTGAAAAGAAACATCACTTACTCGAGAAGGTATTTACGGACTAGGGCTTCGGGCGAAGACTGAAGCTCAACTAGGAAAGGGTAAAGCTCAGCAGCATGAGACGGGTCGATTGACAACAAGATGTCTTTAACCTGCTTCAAAGACGATAACTTGACGGCCAAATCACCGTGGTTGTTCACCGCCGCTAGCAGCGGGAGCGCCTGCTCCCGTGGGAGAATGGCTCCGGCCATGAAAATGTGAAATTGAACAAATTGGCGATTGGAGCTTCTGTTTCACCCAATTGATTTCAATTTTCAACAATGAGAGATCTGGAATTGATTTGGCTTGAAATCAATTCTAGGGTTTTTCTGCGGTCTGGTGTGTTGTGGTCAGGAGTCTGGACGGGTGGGTGTGTTGTTTATTTGGTTTGGTGCTTTGATTTGATAATAATAATAGTGGGAGATTTCCGAATTGGAGGGAGTTAGTTCGAAAGTTCTTAAGCTTGGACTAAACTTGAGAACTTCAACAAAGAGCGTGCACGAATCGAATTCAACATTCATATTTGAGTTGGACTGTGATTAGAGTTCGTGCAGAGAGTTCATGCAAATTCATGGTCGCATGCATATAGAGATTTGCATGGTGGCGCATGAGAGTTCATACATACGGAGGCAGGAACGCGAGCAAGTGCGGATTCAATGGTTATATTTAATAAGAATCAGAACATAAAAGCGTGTGAATTAAATGCCCATGCAAGCCAAGAACTTGAGTAGAGCACATATATTTAGTCCCCATGCGCAGTTCGGGAACATCAGTGGAGTACGTGCGAACTCAATACAATTTGGACATGAATGCAGGTGTAGTGGCGAATTTGACAATTTGAAAACTTCATGAGCGTGACGGGCGGTTGCTGAACAATAATGACAGAAACCTAAAGTAAAGAAAAATTAACATATCATCTATCACGTTTTATTAAAAAGTAACACATCTAATTGAACAAAAATACAATTATGTTACTACTTTAATAAAATTAAATATTCATATAAATGCCTTAGAACATATGCAAGATATATATCTATGTTAAAGAAAAAGTACATACGTAATAGCACAATTTAAATTTTAAACATAAATATCTGAAAACAATAAATATTACTTTGGCCCATAAAAGTGATTTGGCCCATGCTGAATAAGCCCATGAAAGAAGTAAAGAATGGCCCATTAACTAATTCAGTATGAAATAATTTGTGAGTTTGTCTGTTTTTAATACTAATATTATTTGATTGTCCTTTAATGTTGTTTGACTCATTTTGAGGATGTTTGTATAAATTGAGAGGGAGCTAGGGAGAGTTCTTGGAGTTGAAAGTGAGATTCAGAACAAAACAGTATAGTATAGAAGAGTCAACTTCAGGTATAACTCCATCTCAGATACATCAAAGTGTTTTGTCACCAGACATTTGAATGTATCGTGAGATTTGCCAGTAAAACTTGATTTAGTATTATTGATTCACCCCCTAACTTCACAATGTGCCCTTAAAGTATACCATGCACATTTTACGTATAACTCCATGCAAAATAATATCAAAGTGTTTTGCCCCTAACATTTGGAGTGTGTCAAAGTTGTGATCCACCCTTGGACTTTTCAATGTTCTCTACTGCGCCCTTAAAGTATATCATACGCATTGCATCTTACCTTTTTCTCCGATACCAAGTATATATCGAGTATTGCATTTTAGGACTCCGGGTGCACATCACAAGCATATTTCAAAGTTCAGTGACAAAGCACAACCTAGCATAGTTGCAAGGAAAATTACATAAACATGCAAGTGTATTCTGTCAAATTCTATTAAATATTTTTTCCAATATAATATAATAAAAACAAAAAATTGAGATAAAATCCAACCAGAGGCACATTATGAATAATGGGATGTTGAGAGTAGTTACTTGTTGATGATTTGAGTATATGTATTGATTATGAATATAAATCATTAGATTTATACGTCAAGGAATACAAATAATCAGGTTATACATCTACTTTTAACTTTTAAATGGAAAGTAGTCCTATTACATTCAACTACCACATTTGACTTCGAAATGTTATAATATGCTTGTTAGTTCTCTCCTCCTCTCTTTTACAAATTAAAATTGCTGATATGTTTTACTTTAGCCAACATGCATGAGATCTCCAAACTCAAACTATCGCCTGTTTCTTCACAAATTAATGCTCCACACTGCACAAAGAATTATTCACCTTAATTGTGGTACAACATTTTTTTCCTTATTTTTTTTTTCATTTCTGCAGAAAACACATGGAGCCTGAAATTACTTTTTCTTTATTTAAGTGCTCCACTCAGAAAAGACAGTTCCATTAATCTATTATTGAACAGATTAGTATCTGCTACTATGTATGACGAATTTTAATTAGTATGTCTAATGATCGACTTTTTGAAATAATTAAGGAATACCGACAAGTTTCCTAGCAGCCATTAACTTTATTAAAACTGTGATTATTGGATAAGTTATGCCACTAATCTTGACTTGATGAGTAGCTGCGGTAAGAATGAAAGGATATGGACTTAGGCTTATTGATTGGATGTTAATATAAGGGTTAATGTATTATGCAACATTAACTTGTAAACACGTAAATAAAATTAAAAAAAAAAACGGAACTAAACATGGAACTCATAGACTTTTTTTTCTTGCAGGATTTACAAAATATCCACTGTCAAGTAAAGAGGATTTACAAAAAAA
Source organism: Plantago rigida (assembly GCA_036897825.1). Lineage (NCBI taxonomy): Eukaryota > Viridiplantae > Streptophyta > Magnoliopsida > Lamiales > Plantaginaceae > Plantago > Plantago rigida. The sequence goes on along the minus strand of JAYMSR010000485.1, from coordinate 49 downwards.
CACGGTAACTTGTAAACACGTAAATAAAATTAAAAAAAACGGAACTAAA
>JAYMSR010000484.1:0-13831 GCA_036897825.1 Plantago rigida | reverse complement strand
CCCAGTTCGTCTAAAATCGTTTTAAATTGAATTATTAAAATTTGGGTCGTTACAATTAGAAACTTAACCGTTCAATGATCATCCTAGAAGGTGATAGCTTAAAATTTCCCAATAAATTATTGAATTAATATCTAGACTCAAATTCACTCATTTCCTCTTTACTTACATCTGAGTTATACCCAATTTCAAATTCTTACATACATAACTTTCAATCAAGTTTAAATTTACCAGTGAAACCTAATTTCACATTAACAATGGTGTTTGAAAAAACTACATTACACTTTCACATTCTTGCAAATTGTACTACTAGTATGCAAACCAAATAAGTGAGTATATTGTACATTTAATTTTGTTCCAAGACTATATAGTTCCCAAGTCCCTAGGTACAAATCTTATAGCTCAAGTTGCAAGAAAGCAAAGCAACATCAGTCATAGACGATCCCAGGCATCGAGTTAACGAAATTCAATTCGTGTTTTCAGAAGATATAATTCACGTCGAAGCTCTCCTAGAGCGCTCTGAGTTCTTTCCTCAATCCGGGCGAATTATGTGGTATACTACGACTAGCCCCAAGTGGCCAAAATTGATCGGAATTAGAATTATTGGGGGGTTAAATTGGCGGTTCTGGTGATTTCTCGGGCGGCGATTTCACGGAGGCGGCCGATCAAGAAGGTCAAATAGTGACTGCTCAAACAGCATTTGGTACGGCTTCCACATTCAGTTTGTTCCTGTTTCATTATATACTACATGTAGATTTGTTAGGATCACTGTTGGAAATTTGGAATAGAGCTTTGCATTCATACTTTGTTTATACTGATAATAAGTTTCTCGAACTATTAGCTAGCTGAAGCAATTGTGAACGGAAGCTTTTTGCATGGTTGAAAACAGATTTCATGAGTTATCATAAATGTGTAGTAACTGGTTGATTGGAATTTGGTATAATTGGTGTAGCTATTAGCTGGTCCTCAAATTCAATTGCAGTGCGTATTTCTAGCTTAAAGAAGCTATTGCCTTGTGCTGTTGATAGCATCTTAGTCATTTCTAGTTCTCTGTTAGGGTTGGCCGGTTGCACTTTATTTAGCTTAAGAGAAGTCAGTACTAGAATCGTGAACCACAGAAGTATCCAATTTCGACTTTAAGTCGAATGTGTTGACCTGAGGAAACGCTATTGCTATAAGGCAAATGCACCTTTGTGTCACTATACATATAGGCAAAAGAGTTTGTGTGAATATTACTTCTTTAAGATGTTAATCTTTATTAACTGAACTAGGCGAATTAGTGTTGGATGCTAACAGTTGGTAGGTAGTTCATATTCAGCTATACATTTGTTTCATATGTGCATGTAATTCAATCTGCTGATATACATTTAACTTGTTCCATTGATGAAAAGTTTTTCCATCTTTTAGCTATCTGAAGCAAGCGTGTACAGGAAAGTTTAACGTAGCTGGAATTTGAAAACAGTAAAAATGTCTGGAAAAAAATATATAGAAAATGATTAGCTAGATTAAATTGAATTAATAATTCACCCAACTTCAGCTGCAATGCTGAAGTTGATAGGGAGTGTTTGCTACAGCTCAAAGAAGCTCTTGTTGTGCTCTTAATGGCGTATTTGTTGCTTCAAGGTTTTGGCATTACTAGTTCTGCTTATTTGGTTCCAAAGAAGTCATTAATAGAATGGCAGTATTAAACTAGAGAGAACCTTTTTTCGTAATCAAGTCAAATGTCTTATTGTGGCAAACACTTGCTATAAGCCAAAAGCACATTTCGGTCACTTCCTTAATCTGCTAGGCTTTATTGAACTGAAATAGGTATTGATCAGCTCTGAAGAGGAAGAAAATCCTACTAATATAGAATGGAGATATTCACACCGATTGTGAAGGGAGCGTTTCACCGAACTGTACAAGTCACCAAGTTTTTCTGTTGTGTTCATGTCACCAGCACCTATATCTGCATTCCTTCGTATGTAAGAATTTTCCACTTGTACCATACATTCTGCTTGATCCTCGTTTGTGTTTACGTGACTTGTCGTCATTTTGCAGCTCATTGGTCCCAGTATGCTTCCGACATTCAGTACTGGTGATGTGGTACTTTCAGAAAAGATATCAACCCGTTTGGGGAAAATCGTGTTAGGAGACTTGGTTCAAGTGCAGAGCCCTGATTATCCTCTAAAAGTTGTGACTAAGAGGGTGAAGGGCGTTGAAGGCGATGTAATGTCCTATTCTTTGGGCTCTGATGAAGTGAAGATTGTTATTGTAATTATTCCCTAACTCTTTATTTTCTAATTAGATACTTGGATATTTATTTATGACTATTTATGTGGCTCTGATGCATGTCAAGTTAGGAGTGCAAGAGACTGAACAGGAATAAAGTGCTGTTCTTGAATACTTACAGGTGCCAAAGGGACATGTTTGGGTAGAAGGGGATAACACAGACAATAGTATCGACTCTAGAAAGTTTGGTCCAGTTCCTTTGGGACTTGTATATTCCCGAATTTTCCTCAAGGTGAGCAATTTATTTCAGACCAGTTTCTCTAAATGGGAAAAACTTCATTGTGACTCGGTTAGTCAATAAGCAATTTCATAAATGTTTGGATGTACTAATCTTCCATCGCCTCTTTCTACAGGTATGGCCTCCTAAGGATTTCGGCTTACTTAGCAATAAGCTGCCGTAGTTCATCATGCAAGTCAAATGGCAATTGGCCAGTGAGTACTTTAGCACAGATTATTAAGCTAACATCGAATTGTCATAAAGTTTCATATGTTCCTAGGTCATGTGGCTTTGTTACTGTTACTGTCGAAATTATATAAATACATATGCACAACACTTGTTCCATCTGCTTAATTTGCAGTTAGCATCTCCATTGTGCATGTTTGAAACATGTCAACTTGTATTCGCCAAATTTCCCATTGGATTCTTGCCATGAACATAGTTGATTTCGTAACTGAGCGATTATTTTACATGAACAGGCTTCCTGTTAAAATTTTGGGACAAGAAATGCGGACAAACACACTGCTTGCTGGTTTTTCGGGTAGATTTGAATCATATTAGCATAGCAGAACTGAAAGAAAGAAAACCAACAAAAACAAGATAACTGCTTGTGCAAACGGAAGAATAGCAAGGCTGGTGGTATTAATATGACACTAGTTAAAAGAAGCATTTGATGAGATCGACTTAAATTTTAGTCAGGATTCAGGATGGACAAAATACAAAATGTCAAGATGACATCTAAATTGTGCTATTCCTGGAAATCCAAAATCTTTTGTACTACTACTAACAAAGAACTTCTAACAAAACATTGTTACCTTCCTTTCTCCTGTAAGAACAATTATGTATAATAAATAAAACTACTAACCACAGAGTGCATTATGCTCTCAGGAAACTTCCCGCTCGACGTTTATATGTATGTATGTATTCTCGTACTATGTACAAACTCCCGAGATACTTTTGAAAAAGCAAAAAGAAAACCGAGCTGACACATTAACAAAGAAGGTAGCCCTACGGATGTAAGGCCAACTTCAAGCATCATTAACTGCTTCTCATTATCGTGATCCTACCATTGACATTCCACTAGCATTTCTCTCGACATGTGTCCTCGCATCAGACTCTTCTGGCTTGTAACCGAGTTTCATTAACAGTTGCATCATATGGGACTTGCTCTTGAAACCTGCATCCAATCGCAATGTAAGTCACGGAAAATAGGAACTCATTGTATCCCCAGATCCTAAAAATGGAACTTCTTTCTCTAGACACTCAGGGAAATTCATAGAATTTCAAGTCCTCAAGCCTATTTTTGAAGTTTTTCATTTTACCAGTGATCATAAGCTATTCCAGTGGAATATATTTCCTTGGAAATACTAAACTTCTCTCAGACATTAGTTGAGAGTCCAGGTTGGATTACTGACTTGGACAGCAATCAAACCCAGGTTACAATGCTGTTCTTGTACTTAACTAAGAGAACCCAAGTCAACCAATTGCATTAATCCAAACTTACAACCAAATTACACTATGCTAAATTACATCAATAAAACTAACTGCAAGATACACGTCACGATCAAACCTAGCCAAGGTCCGAGTCTCCGAGATGATATTGACCAATACAGAACAATGTTACGATTAGTGCAACAGGTGCTTAACCCTATAGCCTAGGAAGATTACTTTACACCTACTACACCGACTTATTTATTTTATCAGAGTTGGGGTCAAGAGGGAACTTTAAGATAGTTGACATTTCCTATTCCTATTCCAAGAGTTCATGGAAACTCTGCCTTTTATCTTGCAATATGGTCATCAATTAAAAAGTAGCTGCCCAAAGTTAGTCACTACAAAACGATTCAAAACTGGGTCCCCGTCCGAGGCAAGTAATTTTTAAGGCTAAACACTCATAAAGTCACTTGGAGCTCATAAAATGAAGTAGCAAAGGCATCAGAACCTGGTTTTGCAAGCTTGATACAGAGATCCAGCGTGGTTCGTGGGGTGTGACAGAACTATCTGTTATAAAGGCAGTTGTTGTTGACTCTTGTTCACTGTAAGTCACAGGCAGAGGTGGTAATTCTTTCATCACGAGTAGCACAAACGCTGAGGGCACTGATGAACCTGGAATATTTTGTTTACAAGAAAAATAATTTTAAAAGAACATGAGGGAACAACGAAGATAGAGAAATATTAGGTATCGTGCATCACAAAATGTGGCCTAATTTATCAGCTCCAGCTCAAACCACTAAGACAAACACTTGTCGTAAACCTGAGAGCATATAGATAATCTCCTTTCAATTGTAAAGACTTGACCATTACAATCTGACCAGTATATTAAAGAGAACAAGGGACATAAGAAAGAAAGAAAACTTAACATTACCTATGAAGTAGTATACAACCAGTAGAAGAGATGTATAGAGACCGTCTATCTGTTGTTCATGCCAGTGATAAAACAGCTGCCAAGTGTTGATTGATTGTGAGAGGACATTATAAGTGAGTAGAAGAAAAGAAAGAACGTAAAGGAATCCAACAAACGACTTACGGGTATGTTTGTGCAAATTGCAACCAAAGCACTTGATGTAAAACCTACAACAGATACAGTGGCCAAACCAGCAACCTGTATAAGAGTGCGACATATTGAGAGGCTATAAAGCAACTGTTCTTTTTAAATTGTACTCAAGGGTGGTAAAAAAGGGTGGAAGAAACATCACATTACAATATTACCTTCCACATTTCTGATGAAGCCCGCTCAGATCTTACTTTTCTCATTTTCAAGAATAATACAAGTCCTGAAAGAGAAACATGGTTGACAGAAACATAATAGACGTTTATTAGCAGAAAACATTTCAGTCTGTTTTTGTATGGTCAAAATATTGCATGGGACTTCACGTCTAATTTGATCTTTTCACATTCATAAAAGTTAATTAGCAAACTGGTGATGCCATGGTATTGTTTTTATGAGCAACGGAGACATATAAATTACTCGCACCATATAATAGAAAATATAAATATTCATGTCTAAATTTGTTGGGATAAACTTTCAATACTTATAGGCAAATTATAATGTTTGAGCTCCAAAAGAGCAATTCTATATCCGTGATTGTATATCTCGAAACCATTATTCCCACACCTCTTGATCATGTAAATCAATTTTCTGCTCAAGAACCTTTTCAACTTCTTCAAACAAACATACCATGCCATATGGATTATGGACACCCTTTATTATAAAAAAACTTTGATCGACATATAGCATGCAAAACTTGAAGGAGTTCATATAACTACAATAAATTTAGAAAACTACACTAAGAAAAAAGAATATAATTTCAATCAATGCTCACCGTAGCATGCCAAGGTTCCACCCAACAAAAGAACCGCTACGGAAATGAGATCTACATATACCTGCAACATGGTAATCAACTGTCCATTTACATTTGCGAAAGATTCATTCTTCTCCATTAAAATATTGACAGGCTCAGCTGGCAGTTAATCATTGATCAGTGACACAAAATAAAGCTAAGAAACAAACTGGTACAAACAAATTATGTCACGTTAGTTCAAGCTATTTATATTGATCAGTGGCAGTTCACATATAAAATCACTCCAAATCAGGTATAAAACTGATCTAAACAGCTTATATCATGTCAATTCAAGAAACCCTATCAATGAGATGATCGGACTAATGATTGAAGTGTATTATCTAATATGATAGACCCCGCATATCTAATATATAAGTTTTATGATAATATTCATAAAATATCCGCATTGAACTTTAAATGCACCAAATAGAGTATAGTCAAGAAATTTTATGGAATCTCATACATCAAGGGTAGGATAACAGAATGTTGTCAACCTATTAATTTTAATGCCTGAATCAACATCTCTTTAGACAAGATGATGTTGGGGAGGGTGGGGGGAATAGTTCATGAAACTACATACACCATTATGACTCAGGATGAAAAGATAAATTGACCTGTAATGTTTTTTCTGGATAAGACCTCATTCACGACGAGCAATAGCAATGAAATGGTGAAATACCGTATGACTGCGTATGATGCACTCATAAATTTCAAGTCATGTCAACTACCAAAAAATATGATAATATATTTTGATTCCTAAAGCTGCTGGTAGAACATTACTTGATTATATTCTGTATATTTTTCATATAATTGCATGATGCAAAAGTGGCAATGAACCATCTCCACGGAGAATAGATAGCTTTTTCCGTTTTTCAAAACAAAGATATGACTGTGTCCATGTTAAAGTTTTTTATATACAGATGTTCTCTATCAGTGCTATAGTTAACAAGCAATTGAACAAAATGACATGAAACATACGTTAAACAAGAAATCCCGAAGACCCATGGGTACATGCCTGAGCAACAACTGCAGAGTCTATGGGATTCTTTCCCATCCCAATCCATATTAGCACCGCAGATGCTACCATTATTGCAAAGATCATGACAGTAACCTGGCAAAAAAAATTAAATAGATAACATAAACGAAGGCTGATGTGAAGAGTCTAGAAAGAAATGGACTGTGTAGCAGAAGGACTGAAAATTTGTCTGGTACCAAAATCACAACTTTCTGACGGCTCCCAATATGAAGTGACCTAAACGTGTACCATCTTCGGCGGCCTTCGGTATATGAATCAGAATCATTCAGCTTCTCTAGCAGAGCTTCTTGCGGACCACATTCATCGTCGTCGTCATCATCATTTGATTGATGGCAAAGATCCACCCTGCCAAAACATCCATTTAAATTCATGTTCAGCTACATAAATGAAACACATCTAGCTTTTTTAACAACAGAATTTTATTCTTTAATCAGAACCCATTTGAACTTGATAGAGATAGTGGAAGTAAGATGGCCATAAACCAATAATATAGTATAACTGATCTATGTAGTGTACAAGGAAAAGTATAGAAATCTGATACATGGATTCATCAGCTATGCAATGCCACATACAAAATCAAGAAAGATACAGTAGTATGAGTATCAGTTATAATATACTCCCACCGTCCCTCTCAACTTCCCACTTTCCTTTTTTGCTTGTCTCAATCTCAACATTTCATGACTTAAATGGAAAATCTCTCTCCTACTTTATTCAGTCTCTCACATATGTTATTCACTCTCTCATACCTTTATCCATTCAAGTTACATTTCCTAAATTATTCAGATATGTATGTTTAGCATGAAGTTATACGGTATCATACAAAATTAACGTGGAAAGAAATAATCTTGATTCGTTAAGAAGTATAGCTTACCAAAATGACAAGAGGAGAAGAAATGCAGCAACGAAAAGAATTTTGGGGAAAGCTGCAAACGAGTAATATGTCATTTGTACACATCCCAATAATATCCCCATGGACATTAAAACTTCAAAATGGTAAATGCTGATTACCCATGACAAGGAAACCACAAGAATGTGACCAGCAAGTCCAACCCTTGCAAGCAGCAATAAGAGTTAACACAAAGTAAAGGACATAACCTGCCAGTGAAATTATCAATCCACAAGTTATTAGCCAAACAGGGACCTTCATGAATATTGTTTTGTCATTCTAGAATATGTAATCTCGAATATAATTTTGTAATAGTGACAAAGCACAGGGTGCGCATGCATACACCGAGCACATATACGTATATTACATGCAAAATCAGACATGTGTATATACTATTTACACAAACTTATACATAGGCTGTATTGATGAGATATTATAGTCGTGATAAGCCAGTAAAAAGGACATTGACCGGTATGCGCTGCTAAAGCCAGCAGTACTCTGTTCCCCAGTGTTTTTAGATGTGCAAGCTATTCGTAACAATCCAAAATGAAGTTCTTATCTCAGAGAAAACTATTTTCCCAGTAAAACATTAGTATATAAGTTCTCTTAAAAATAAGTACACTGGCCAAACTCAACGTCAAAAGAGACTGTAAGCACCAAAAATGTTTGTTTCAGAAGAGAAATAGGCAACCCATAAAGCTTTTTAGCAACTCTTGAACTGCAGCCATACAATCATGTGAACATTATATTATAATTGTAGTGCTCCATCAATGCAATCATGTATAACAGATAACGAACTGCATCAACTTAAAGGCTTTCCATAATGACAGTAATAGTGGTGCTGGTAATACTCACCCAAATTGGAGGATCCGATCATTATGTGAAACACCTGAAATTAATAAACATCCCGTCAGAACTATTCTTGAAAGAGTATTAGATAATTACTTCAAACTTCAGGGTCAAACTAAGAAGTGAACTTGTAAAAATCATGTTTTTCCTGAATATGAGGAAAATTATACCTTCTGTACCGAAGTGTCTGGCACATTCACCCAATTTATACTCATGTAATATGGTTTTTCCAATAGTTTAGGAAAATCAAGACTTCCACAATAATTTCTCAACCAAAAATTACTCCCGGTGTCCTACTAGGAATTTCATCATCCCTAGTGCTGGCAATGGGTGGTTAATAACCACAACCATAACCTTATATGTTTTTCTTTTAACTGTAACCATTCATTGGTATAACCGCAACCGCAAAATTAAATAACCTGTTATGGTTCGGTTGTAAAACCGGTTTTAACCATAGGTTATGGTTAGAAATTAAGTTTTTCTCACACACACGAGTCTTTTCCATCCCTCAGACAACAGCGGCTACTTCAATTCCAATTTGCAGCCTATTATCACTGCCTTTCTTGTTCATCATTTGCAGCCATGTTTTAGTTATTGGTTTTGCAAGTTTTGGTACCAAATGTACATAGAATTAATAGTGACAATGATGAGCATAAGAAAGTTACTCGATCCGGATAATAATGGTAAAGAGCGTGATGTATAATATTGATTTGATACTTCCCTTGTTAATTTTTTCACTTATCTTGGCTTATAAAAGTCCAAGATGAAATTCAGAAATCAATTAAGTTCTTAGTCGTTTGTAAGAGTAAATAAAGATCATTTTAGTTTTGCCATCTACAATTTACAAATGAAATACTAAAATACAATTGGCACAAAAAGAAGTAATAGTCAAAATCATAATTTGTAAGTTTTTACCAAAAAATTAGAGGAGTAAAGGGGAAAAGAACAGGCAAGTTGGGGGGTTTAACCGCAACCGTGACCGCGAAGTCTGGCCGGTTGCCGTTACAACCGGCTGGTTATTGAACGGTTTGTGGTAACTGTTAAAATTTCCACAAGTTGTATATTAATGGTTTTTTGTTGGTATGGTTATGGTTAACCATCCCTCACAAGCCCTAATCATTACCGTATTTGTTTGTCCCATTAGAGATGTCCAATTCCATTTCGACAAAATTTATCTAAACCATATTTAACCATTACTAACCCCTATAAGACAAGACTTATTTATTCTTTATTCACGTTCGTTCATATTTACTACTAATATTACCTACTACTAATTATTTACATTATACCTTATTAATTGTGCCGGATTGCAAAGAGTATTAACGGGATGGTGGGAGTAGTGCTTTAAACACACATTCCATTATCCAGTGTCTATAACAGGATTATTTATGTTGAAATACTGCACAATATTGGCATGCAAAAATATAGTCTCACTAGCTTAAAAACATGATGATAACAGCCGAGCAGAAAACTGCAAAGGAGAGAATATCATTGCTTCTCTAATATAAGTAGCCTAGTGAAAGCTGTCCGGAACAGCAGATATCTCCCCACTACACCGGGCGTAGCACAGTTACATTAAGAAAATGAACCATAATAAGGAAACTATTTTGCATCGCTTTTAGTATTTTTTGTGGAACCATTTTGAAATTGTTGCAGCATAAGCATCACCATAAATACAGAAGAGTATAACAGCCATGAATTTTCCTATTTTGATGGCAAACCTTGAAGAAAGTAACAGCAATGACTAATGAAAACAATACATAAATGTAGTCGTGACACATCAAGGAAGAATATATTCCACCAATGCAATTTATAGCACTATCAGTTACCAAGAAACATACTCTGGCATCCAAAAATTAGAAACCAAATAAAGACAAGTTACAAATCAAAAAAAAATTAGAGATTACCTTCTGCCGGGTCCAGCAAATCCGTGGATTTCTTGAATGAATTCTCAGAAGCTGTTGCAGTGAAGGCAAATCAGGTAAGATGAACGATAAGCGGTCACACATGACATAGCACTCATTACAATTAAAGATGTATCAAACTCACTCATTTTACATCTTCTTAAGTTTTTTAGCAATTTAGATAACATCACAAAAGGTAACTGCAGAATCAGTGGAAAACTTCATGTTGATTGCGTTTTGTTGCAAATTTATTACGAGGAAGGAGCAACTAAAAGATATATTTGCTGAAAGTCCACGATTATTCAACTGAAATTACAACCGATTAGTTGACCGTGTAAACTGTTTGTCTCCTTTCATTTTTGTTTGACTGATCAAGCTACTTATGTTCGCAGGGGTATGACTGGGATGTGGATGATATACTTATACCCGCAAATGGCTGAGTCCTTTTATTGATCAAAATGGTATATATTTTCAAAGCAAGGATGAGAATTGAGAACCTACTGAACATAGATTGAGGTCTAGAGTACTCTTACATAGGAACTGGACAACAATTATTCCGTACTGTTGTAATTAATTATAATATATAAATAATATCACAAATATTTAAGCACGACAATAATAATAATAAGTCATAAGTAAAAAATAAATAAATAATATTAATACCTTGATGTTACCAACCAACAAACGAACAATCCTAATATCCTACCATGCTTGCAGGATGAAAAAGGGAACTATCAAAATAGGTAACACTTAAAACAGGTGTTTGACATCTGTATCGATACTAATGACACGGAACTACCTATTTAGGTCACAGAAAACACACGTTTGACAACTGTATTTGTACCCACCATAGCACAAAACTACCATGTCCTGGTGGCTATCGATGCTTAACCTCGAACTACCATATAATGGCCACTAATGCTTGACCGCTAAGTACCAAAGTACCCTTAGCCATAAACTGTGAACGGGCACGTGTCAAAAGAAGCAGATTTTGTTGCAATCTTTAAGGACATGGCAGCTATTTTATTGTGACATGATAATTGTTCAAACACCTTTGAGAGCTTTTGCATGTCACACAAAGTACTAAGACAGTTTTAACATTAACAGTTGAAACGGGGGGAAACGTGCAGGTGAAAACTTCACGATTCACCTATAAGACTATCTAAACACGAAGCTTTTATCTTCAATGATCGACTGTATGACTTCCAAGTTCGACAGATCAGTTTCGTATTCCTCAGCCCCATTTTAAATATCATGATTATCAAATTTGGAAACAACACACAAGTACAAGGCAATTTTGATAATTTATGGATGCTAAAACATTAAAGACTTGCATCTGAATTTACAAGCCTCAGCCTTCTGCTACAAAAAAAAACTACTTCTCACCTGACCACCAAGTTTCAAAAAATTACAACCATGTTAAGCATCTAGGAACTCATTATTTCGGTCATTGTAAGGCTTATTAAACATTAGTGATTAATAACATCAAGAGGTGAGTTCATGATGATTGAGTTCCAAGGAACTATCAGGTAGATAACACGTAAAACGTGCTAGACAGCTGTATCGATACCAATAACACGACCTAATGCTTCATAACTAAACAACATATCCAAATGAAAAGACTAACACCACACTCAATCTTTCCATACAACACTTAACTAGGTAGTCCCCATTACACATCCGCAACTCTCATCCAAAAATAACATCCATGTCCACTTCAATTAACCTAACCACCAAAATTCAGCAATAGCTAATCCACAAATCAGTCCATAATCAGCTCAATTGACCCTTGCTACACTAACTAAACTATAACAATCAATGCAACCACAAACAAACAACAACTCAAATTCATAATCAGCTAATTAATTTCCAGTCCGCTGAAATTCAGCTCAATTGATCCTCACTGTACTAAACTACTAATAAACCATAACAATCAATGCAACAACAAAAAACCACAATTCGGCGATAAAATCAGAAAAAACACATCAAATTGTACTTGATAGAAAGCGATAAACGCAATAACGCCATCAACGCAAGCTAAGGCGACGTTAACCCCAACCACCGCGTCCGGATAACAGCTCTGTTCGCTCGAATCCCACATCTGCTTGGAAATCGCAATGCATATACACGCAGACAATATAAATGAATACGTATGTGGAGTGGAAAAAATGTGACTCGGTTGTGTCGTTGATGGTGGAGGAAGAGAATAGAAGAAGAGAGTGGTGTAATTTTGGCTCCGGTGTATCTTTCAATTTCTGTCACGGATCTATTGATTATGGATTCCCTTTCCTGTACTACTCCTTCTCTCTCTCTAGTTTCTTCTCTCTCTAGATTTGTTTATATATATGAGGAAAGAAATCAAAGTGATGGAGAGAGGATTGGTAGTATTAAATTCTTAATTTACAGAATCACAGGTTGACCAAATAATAGTCGTCTTGAATCTTGTTGGTGGGGTAAAGGTTTCTTCTTGTTGGTTCGAGTTGGATTTTCAACGAAGGGGAAGGGCTGGACTGGGCTGGATATCAGAGCCCAAACTGAAAGTAGGCTGATCATGGGCTAACAAGCTTTTTCAGTGGAGCACTCAATTATACAAACAACCTAACTTGAAAGTCGAGTTGTACGGTAAATCGAATTTGACATGCATTTAAACAATTTCTTTTAAGTTACTATTTCACTCACATAAAATCGAGTTAATATTCATTTATTAGTGATCTGTTAAAATCTGATCGGTTAAAGTCGGATGTCAGACAATCTATTACTTATTATTTAAACGCACTGGATTAGTTTTTCATTTAATTTTCACCACACGTGTAGGTGTAGTATTGTGTGTGAATATCAAATAGGATAAAACGTATACAACTCATCACTCTCTCAACCTCGAACTGCACGTCTTGCAAGTCGATCTATGCAGTGAAAGCATTAAATAATTTGCACATTTATCGTATATTAAGTGCAATACAGACTCTAAAGGCACAGCACTATAAGGGACACGATCAAGTACTTTGTACTTACATCTCTATAGTTCTCGTATTATAATCATGTTATCATTTTATCAATGCTTTAATTTCCTTTCTAAATGCTAACATCTGGACCATATGGTTGCATATATGTATGGATCGTTCAGTTATAGGCATTATAAAACCATGGCTGGAGACCCGAAACTCAGAGACAATCATCAAATGAAGTCATGAAGTAATCTTATTTATTGTCTGAAAGAATATAGGATCGGGACTTGTAATTTTTGGCATTGTTGGTAGGACTGTTGAAAGCAATGTTAGTGCAACAGTTACAGTAACAATGGTAACAATACTCGGATAAAATGCCGCGGAA
>JAYMSR010000483.1:0-13837 GCA_036897825.1 Plantago rigida | reverse complement strand
CATTTCAGTCATTACAAAAGAGTTGTCAGGTTGGTCAACATGTTTTCGGTTAATGGAGCCATCTGTAATTGTTTAAATAGGGGGGATCTGCAAAGAGGCCCAATTTCAGGGGGTGTAGATGTAATTATCCCTAAAGATTAATATACTGATTGACTCGATCCATCATTGTATACCAAATCCAAACACATATGAATTAGGTGATCGACGTTGATGTCAATTGAAAGTGTATAGGACTGGAATTTGGTAAGAAAATAGTTAGAGAACATCGATGTCTTGAGCGATGTTTATGAGCACCTAAATGAACACATCGAACAAAACAGAATATGCAGCGGAAATTAAACGTTTGTTTTCTAGCAGATATATTTCTATATTTACCGAGCCTCAGGCGAAACAAAACAATGAATTTACAAAAAACGTTGCTCAAGCTTTTGATAAACAATGTAACCTGCTTGAATCAACTAGGTGAATAAAAAAAATCAAATTTTCTAATCTATCTCCAAAATCCCTCTAGAGAAAGCATGGAAGAATGATGAGTGGCTATTGATAAAAACAAGGGAAGGCCAATTGGCATCCATTTGTTTAAATGACTGTGAAATTAAAACATTTGAAATTTATGGGGTTGTAGCTACACTCCATTCTGTAATTCATAAGGATAGTTTAGTCAGTTTAAATTAAATCTGCAGAATGCAGTTTCAATTTCTCCTTTTGTATGAACCATATATGTTTATGTTCTTTCAGTTTTCATAGTTAGAGTACAAATTCTTGATTTTTTTCACTTTGTTATTTTATTTGATAAAAGGAATGAATGGTGGAGAGCTGAAAGATGACATAATAACAAACTCCTAAATCTCCTCTTCTTACACTGATTCTTCAATAACCGGAGTGACAGCAATAATCTTCTGATATAACATTAATAGTCGACTGTATTATTATTAGTGTATTATTATTGCAGCATGTCAAATATATAAGCCTGCATTTGTATTTTCCACTTCCAATAAAATTGGAGATAACATAGTATACAACATAAAAAGAAGCTACAAGCTCAGTTAAAATGAGACATGTAATACGTCCTCAAAGTGAATGCGTTGCAAGTCTCAGGAACATTCTATGAGTGGATTCATGCAAGCTCAGATGGTACAGGATCAAAGTCCACCAGTCCATGCAAGCAAGAAATGAAAAGAAAACGTGATACTATGTTGAGAGTGTAAGCTACTAAAATCTTGAAGTTCTGATCCACCAAGATAAATGTGTGACACTTGATATCCAAATTCACCATAAGTTCATTCTGTTCTGATTCAACCAGAAGCACTGTATAGCATCAGCAAATGAACTAGTATCTAATTGGACCATTCAAGCTCCCGGAAGCAAATTGCCGAACAATTGGATTTGTAGATGTGGAGAACTCATCAGTCATTCCTTGCCAGACAACTTTGCCTTCATACAAAAACAACAACCTATCAACGGCTCTTCCAATTGTGCTGTGCTGATGAGTGACAACTACATAGGATGCAATATTCCCAGGCTCACCAAGTGCATCCTCACCTTTCATATGAACAGAGCGAATGAGATCTTCAACGACAGTGGACGCAATTGGATCTAGACCAGCAGTTGGCTCGTCATACAGGAGCACCTCCGGTTCAACTGAATCTCCTGATGTATCAAAAATTATAGAACGTGCAAGTGCAACTCGTTTTTTCATACCCCCAGATAATTCAGAAGGCATTCGGTTCTCAACTCCCTTCAATCCAACAGCTGCAAGCGTAGCTGTCACCAGCTTTGCAATCTGATCCTCAGGCATAGTGGAGTTCTCATACAACAGAAACCCAACATTTTCACGAACAGTAAGAGAATCAAAAAGCGCTGCACTCTGAAACACCAACCCAATTCTAAGACCAGAGATTTCATCATCACTGATCAAGCCATCCCGCCGCCTGCCCCGAATGATAACTTCACCCTTATCGGGAGACAGGAGCCCAGCAATGATCTTCAATATCGTTGACTTACCAGTTCCAGACGGCCCTATGATCCCAAGAGCCTCCCCATGTCTAATCTTGAAGCTCACACCTTTTAAGATGTGCTTCTCCCCAAAAGATTTATACACATCTCTACATTCGATGAGCACATCCGAATCATCATCACATAGCTTTTTTGTGGAACTCAAGTCATGTATTCTTTCACCACCAGTATACTTAGCTGGTGCAATATCCCGAGGCGGACTATCACATAAACAGGCAACCCCTCTCTTTCCTGCCGCTACATTTTTATCATCAATATGAAAAACGGAAAACGTAGGGGAGGATTTAGATACCCTGCTACTACTACTGCTACAGCATAAACTTTGAGGGGTATATGCTATTGACACCATGGAAGAAACCATCTACCGCTACTGCAATCGAACAGAAACTTAATTTCAGGCAATTGCAGTCTATAGATATCCATTTAGGGAAATGAAACTATCCAGTGTATGATTAATGGGGAAAAAACAACAGTAAAAATTGTTCCTTTTAGATAAAAAATGAATCATTATTCGTGAAAGAAAATGAATTGCATCAAATTATCGAGTGTTCGTTTAGGGAATTGAAGAGAATCTAAACTCTAAAGAACAGCTATTAACTGATTTCAATGGATATAAACAGTCGTACAGAGGTATAGCAAAGAAGCCACATAACTTGAAAATGGAGGAATCACGAGATGTTTACCATGTAAAGAATCTTGCTGAAAGATTCGATTTTTGTGATTGGCAGAGGAATTAATGCACTTGATTATTCACGTTTTCTTAATCTTCTTCTTTGAGAGAGAATTGGGAAATTAGGGATTGAAGGATCTGGTGATTGCAATTGGCAGGTGTAGCTGGATTTAGTTCTCCACATGGATTAAATCTAGGTTTTGGCAGTATTTTACAGAAGAGATTGTAATAAATTGTGCTCGGCTCTGTTAGGAAAACAACCTTTTCCGAGCTCGAGCTCGATTCATTTAGTTCGAATATTACTCTAGTCCGTTAACTAAAATACATATAAATATTAAAAAATTTAACCGAGTCTAAACGAGTTGAACCCTACTTTGCTTGATAACAAAATGAGCTAAAATTTAGGCTCCACTTCAGCTCGAGCACCTTATCGAACGAGTCAAGCCGACCCTCGGCTCGACTCATGTAAAGGCTCTAGTTGCGACATTGGTGCTTTTGAGATCTGTCTAATGGACACTAGTTCCGTTAACACCTGATCTTATAAACAATTCCGGAAAAGATACTTCTAAGTTTATATATTTTATAAGTTTATTTTAGAAAAACATATTAAAAACTCATTCAAGTATTAATGGAGTATAAACATTTACAACAAACCTTTTATTCAAAAGAATGGATATGTTTATTTACAAACATCACCTTCTTATTGTAGCTTCTAATATAGTGTTTCATATACCCCATTAGTAATTTGTAATCTTTGTGGTCCAATATGTGATTTTGCAGTCTCTTAAAAATACGATCTCTCGTAAAAGATTATACTCAAGTAAAAGTAGGAATTTGAGAGCAATTTTTTTTGGGGTAATAGAGCAAGTTGATTAATAAGTGAAGAACTTTATAAACATAGAACTAAATAGCAATTTTAACCTATGGATTTTTTAATGGGCTAAACAAATCAAACATTTAGAATACACAACAAAAGATATAGGGTTATCACATACAAGGACCCTTCTCAAATTTTAATTCAAATAGACACTTTAAGTTGCAACACTATACTAACACACGACTTACTGAATTACAACATTATATTAACAAGACTCTTTAAATTACTATATTAACTCAGGCCGAGTGTTTTTTTGTAATATTTAATGCCAAAGGGTATTTAGTTAGAATTTCCCAAAAATATATTGTTGTACTTGCACATAGCACTCACACAATGTCGGGACACCAATAAAGGGCAACACCAATACAGGCTACACATTACAATTTACACTAAAAGAGGAGACATTCACTGAATATTGAACATAAAGTCCAAAAACAGGAAACTGTCCGCATCTCAAAAAAGTTTCCAGAAGTTCGATTTCAACACAAATAGCTACATCGGTCAGATATCGGAGGAACACTGAAGGAAATATCCAAGCCCAAGTGGGTGCCGAGAGTATATTATACACTGCCAACTCCAGATACTTCAGGTTGCAAAAGCTGCATTAACGACCACAATACATCCATCCTGTGCATGCTTCGGTTGTTCTGTCCCTGAGGAAGCAACGTATTAGGAGAGTAACACTGAAGCAGCTATGTATATATCAATTGGTGAAATAAAGCTAAAGAATATACCATTGAGTAAGGTCGTCAGTTCTAGGTTCAGAACTCAAATCAGTACTACATACTAGCCACCAATACATATTGTGTTTAAACATCAACTCAGATGTGAATTTTAATATGTTCAGACTTCAGCGTCAATGTCTTTTATCATCTCATTCACCATGATAGTATTTATTTCCACTAGAATATGACATGGAAATCATCATCTTCTCCCCTCTTACCTATACTCCATCGACTCATCAGTTTTCCTTAATGGCAGCAACTTTAAAAGAACACAGGAAAGCTAAACATTTCTTATCTATATTGGTCAATGATTCACTAACAACATTTTAGTGTATTTATGAAACATGAATTGAGAAGTTATACTACTATTAACCACTCAATCGGCTTGTTCTTATCCACAATAAAATTCCATTAGAGAAACAGCTAAAATAAAACACAACACTAGCCAAATAAGATCAGGAGCCAGTCATCAATATGCATAATGGAAATACAGCACGGAAAACCAGCCAGCTTTAAGCACTGAATATAGGTACATTACTGTTTAATGAAATTTCTAGGCAAAGTTGGAGTTGTACCTCAACAACAAAGCACATCCAGGTCTTATCACCGTAGGGTTCTGATACACCTTTCAGAATTGTTAGACCCAAGCTTCTTATGGTTTCTGCTACATCAAGAAACCGGTTGCCTTCTTCACACACCATCTAGATCAAATACAAGGGTAGTTGCACATTTAGAATAAAAGTATTTTAATCATGTCAAATACAGTGACTCAGGCTCAGCCAACGCTTGTAGATGGAACTAGGGCATTATCACTCTCATTTGATATACAAAGATTTCTTTTCATTAATGGAAACCCGAGAGCTAAGGTTCTTCGTTTGCACAATCTCAATGGATATTAAACCATCATTACCTCAACCAGCATTTGACCATTCATATTTAGATTCTCCACCATGATTGGACAAACATTGGCATTCGTACCCACTTCCACGGCCCAGCTAGAACCCTGCTCACGACAGGAAAATCTTCTCATGCCAGTTTCCTTGTCAAGTAACTGCAAAACCACACATCTTTGCTGCATTAAAGTTGTGAATTCTGAAATATCTTCTTACCACAACTGTAAAACCCGTGTTGATGCTGACAATTTTCTACAGAATGAAAACTCAAAAATCGGAATGATGAAAAAATCTCAATGAACCCAAACTTCCATATAATACTCCATTTTTTATTTAAAAATGCAAACAAAATAAGAAACCCAGAGAGTTCAATATAATTCAAATATGTCACATAGCAGCAGCTAACTATCGAAGTCTCTACCTTTCTCAGCCTCTAACCTCACTCACCACATCAGCATCTGTTCTCTCTCTCTAATTTTCCAGTCTCCTTCTCAATTGTTTTTTTCACACTTTAATAAATCCAAAAATGGCTGAGTATAACCTCCCAAACAGCTCAACTCAACATCCCAACTCAATGATGAACCTCATAAAGATTAACAACAGAGATTCTCTTGCAGCTAGAGATTTTTTAGGGTTAGTGAGTACTGAGTAGTGCTATTTGGGAGGTCGGCCATTTTTGGACATGTAACGAGTGATATAAATTTGCGAGAAGGATAGTGAGAATAACAGATCCAAAAATAGCCGAGTCTAACCTCCTAAACAGCACAACTCAATGCTAACAGCTTCTCTTGTCAATCCAGAACATGGTGCTGAACTGATAAAGATTCAACCAAAAAGATTCTCATGCTAGTAGAGAATTCCAAATTTCCCTCGGACTCCTCAATTAATGCAGAGCTGTTTACAGTGGAGGCACCTGGGTCGAGCACCACTACCGTAAGTGGCTCCGTATCAATCGGAGAGCCTTGGAAAAAATCAGGATTCTCTAGTAGGTAGAAAATCTCTACATTACAGATCCATTACATGAGCTGATAGCATTATTTGGGTTAGTGGGTAGTGCTGTTTGTGAGGTCACCATTTGGACCTGTTAATAATGATACAAATTTGAGACTGAGGGAGAATGACAAATCCAAAAATGGCCGAGTCTAACCTCCTAAACAAGACAACTCACCAACCCAGCTCAATGCTAACAAACTCACTTGTCAATCCAAAGCATGGTGCTGGACCTGATAAAAAGATTCAACCACAGAGATTTACTGCTTCTCGAAGATCCCCAATTACCCAGGGCTCCCTGATTAATGCTCAGCCACCACTGTAAACAGCTCAGCATTAATTGGGGAAACTGGGGGGAAACTGGGGACTCTAGAAGGCAAAAAAATCTCTACTTCGAATCCAGATCTGATTCAGCACGGGTTCCAGATCAACCATAGAGATTTACTAATTCTCGAAGATCCAGAATTACCCCAGGGCTCCCTGATTAATGTGGAGCCACCAATGTAAACAGCTCAGCATTAATCCGGGAGCCCTGGGGAAACTATGAATCCTCTAGAATCAGGGAATCTCTACTTTGAATCCAGATCTGATTCAGCATGGGTTGCAGATCGATTACTGAGTTGTTAGTATTGATTTTGGTTAGTGAGTAGTGTTGGTTGTGAGGTCGGCCATTCTTGGACCTGATGAGAGATACAGGTTTGAGAAAGAGGGGGAGAATAAAGGAGGCTGGAAACTTCAGAAGCAGATGTGAGTGAGGTGAAAGACTGAGAAAGGAGAGATTATACAGCAAGTGAGAAATTTTAAAAATCAAATGCTGCTTTGACTTAACGGGATAAAAATAGAAGCACGATTATTACAATTTAATTTCCTAGGTGATACAGTTGGAACTTTTAGAAACAAACATTAGAAATATTTTGAAATTTCCTTGAGATTATTACCTTTGATGCAGAACATTTGAGTAACTTCTCAGCATGCTTGGTAATGCTTTGTGAAAAGAGCATGTGCTTAATTGTCCGCTCAAGAAGTGAATCAATGCTGCACTGTGTCAATTAGAAATTTCAGCGCATAAATTAGGAGGAAAAAAATGCTCCATCAACATAAATATGGGTGGCAAAGATCACCTTCGATCCATTTGGCACAAGCTCTCGCAACTCCTTAATACGATCTTGGATCAATTGCCTGTCCCTTGGTCTTGGTCTACTACTTTCACCAGGTCTGGCCCTCTTTTTGTTCATCTTAACTGTTTCTCGGGTCTGGCCCTCTTTTTGTTCATCAACATAAAAACCATTCAATGACTCAATGCCACACGTTACTGAGTTAAAGCTACTGGACGTGTCCCTTTCAAATGAATATCCAGCTGAACTAATGGTATCCAAACTTATGCACGGAGTCTTTTCAGCAGTCAGGAGAGTTTCACCCATGTCTTGGCATGATCTAACAGTATTCCCCTCACCCCCCTTCTGACTAATTTTGGCCACCACAGCATCCAGAAGGTGTGTGTCTGAGCTCTCCATCAGCAGACTGCTACTTCCAATTCCCTCAGAAATGTCAACAGCCATATCGCAACTAGAACTTTCTGCCTCCCAAACACATTCAATCTGTTCCTGGAACGAAGCTCCCAATGCTTCATACAGTTCATAGCCAGCACGAACACTGAAAGGCTTTCCAATACATTTAGAGTTGATCTGTAGTTCTGTGTTCTTCTCGAGATCTTGCAATTGCAAGTTTGGAATTTTCGGAATCCGAAACCCACATTGGTCCTGGAAAGTTGGACTCTCAAGATTTTCTAAAAGAAGACCTGTTATAGAAATCTGAGAACCATCAGTTGGTACAGTGACATTCTCAACGGATGGCATGTTTGTAATTTGTGGTCTCTTTTCTAAGTTAGTGGGGACGTTCATTTCTCCATACTCTACAACAGTGTGAGATTCTATCACTTCGTGTTCCCCCCTCAAAAGATTACTTTTAGAACTTGAAGGAAGAGAAACTCCATTGCCCAACATTGAGTTATCGGTGGGTTCATGCATCTTCATCTCAATTATTTTATTTGTTATGTCTCCAGTCTGAGAGGAAGCATGAGAGTAATTTCTAGATTTTGCAAAAGTTGAAATCAATTGAGAGGACAAATTCATCTCATCTTCATCAAAACCAGCTGAATCTGAAATCCTGAATATATCTGACTGGTTAACCATGCAACCACGTTAGAGATTGAGAAAAAAAAAATTTTGCACCTCTACAAGCGCACTATGTGCCTTAAAAGAAAGTGGGGAGAGAGAAATACAAAGACAGAATAGTTTGTTACCAGAGAAGAATATTCACCACAACTTTGCACTGAACTGGGAGTACAACCAACGAAAGAGTTCAACAGCTCAGCAAAAACATTTCTGACATGATCAACCAGCTTCGAATCCTCGGCAATCTGGAACGATAAAAAAGTAGATGATGAGCAAACATCAGCCAGTAGTGCGCATACTAGATCTCTACTTAAGGCAACTGATGTGGAAGGTAAGCATGCATTTTCGTGTGATGTACGATTATATTACATCACCATATCTTGGTATGCTAGTCCTAATATTTTGTCACTAATATAGCAAAACTTTCATGGATATTGATTAAATTGGTTTAGGAGCAACTATGAAGCTGATAATTAAAGGACAGGTACAATTTAGTAATGGCATGATTCATCATCTGTCACCCCCGCCCCACCCCGGCGATTATAATCCTTGGTCCACCACTGCTCATCAAAATTGTTTACCAACGGAGCAACGTCATTGCATCTAAAAGTTTTGCCAATGTATACGACACTCAGTTACTTACAGACAACTATCCAATGGCATAATTGACAGGTTCTAATATTATGCGGAATGAAGCAAGTAAATGAACAAATAGAATAGATAAGACATACTTTATGCAGAGAGCCTAGCTGTACAACTCCATGTGGAATGACTGGCACGACGGCAATAGTCTGCATCGGAAGAAGGTTTTTGTTAACAATATAAAGAACATCCAAATCAACTCCAGGCTTGTTGAGTACAATTATTGAAACTCCTTCAGCATGTTCCACTGAATGACGGGAATAAACAAATTTAGTATATGACTGTAAAGACTAAAGATATCTGAAATATAGCAGCATCAAGCTCTAGATTCTACCATAAGCTATCTGCTTAGATCACGAGAGCACAGTACACTATTATCAGATGAGACTGTCCTGCTCCAGTAAGAAAATACATGGACTGAAGTGGTAAGAGATTATAAAACTTAATAATAGTCTGTATAAAAATTGGATAATCATCATTTTCCTATCAGATCTGCAGAGCTACAAACAAACAAAGGCTAGTCTGGCCTTGATTTAATTTACGAAAGTATAATATTGATCGATTTCTTAATTCTGCTAGACAGTGTAGAGATGCTGAGCTCAAGCCCAGTTTGCCTATTGTTGAGTCGACAAAAATCATGAGCACGTATCTTTTATCAACTCGCTCAGGCTGCACTCAGGATTCCAGCCAAATGAGCCTGAGACAACCAAGTAGTTGGTACTCTCAAGTGAGCTCTTATAAAATAACAAGCAGAATCAAAGTTGCACCCTGTCATTCGACTGTAGCCTTGAGTAGAGAGAGATTATCGAAATTTTCTATGCTAAATACCCTTTTTTTCCCCTATTTTAAGCAAGTCATTCATTCATGGTTATGTAGGAGCTCTATGGACAAGGAGTAACTGCGTAATAAAGATGAGTAGCATATTGTACTAAGTACTAACCTTAATTCCAGCAGAAAACTGATTTTTCAACCCACCAACAACCTGCAAAGCTTAAATTGTTCAAATTATGAGAATATTAGGACATTGAGAATACATCCTAGTAGAGGAACAACGCATACTAGGAACAAAACACGGGTCTCTACCACAGTTAAGTGTTCCTTCCATTTTCCAGATGCAAATATACAAATGTCAACTTATCTATCCAGAAAAAGAATTATCATCATAGTACAAATCCTCACTTCAAATAAGCATTACATATACATGATGCCTTAATACAAGTTCTCAGTGCTAATAAAGAAAAGAAAACCATACAGAAAACATTCAGGATTGAGGATCCACATTAGATTTCCAAATATCAAATAATGAATCCTTCTTGAACATGAAAATTTGCTCGAACCAACTACTGATAGGACAGAGGAAATGGCAACGAAGAAAGGGATTTCATTTTCATAAAGGGTACACAGATGATTGAATGCAGGGGAATCGAATGCTACGCTAATCAATAGAAGGAAAAACCTAACTACACTCTACCGGGTATTTTTCCTAATAATACACCTGGACATGTAACAAGCATTAAAGATAGTATGCTCCATGTAAATCATACAACTAACTATAACTGGTACATGATGTGTTAGAATAAAAGTTTGGGTGCGTGATATACTCATATTGTAACTCTATCTATAATGCCAAATATAGAACCCCATGCAAATTTAGCATCACGGTTAAGTTCAGGACCTCAGATGTGGAGGAAGAATAAGAAATATCCATATCAGAAAATATCCATGAGTGCTTCCCCGAAACTGCCACCTGTCTGACAACCCTGTCCAGACCAAACCGAAGAGAAAAGTGAAATAAATAATGTCTGCATCGGTGTATGTGTTATGTGTAAGTATATACGTAAATAAATAGAGTATAGTTTAAACCACAGATGTGTGTGTGTGTGTGTGCACGCGCGCATAAATCCAACCCAAAAGAAAGAAATCACGAAAAGTCTGTAATATATGTACAGTGGGCTTAAGCGCCGTATTATCTGCATATATATACATGCATATACATACATATGTGTGTGTGTACAAATTGTAACGATACACATATGCACAGTGAAGTATATAGAACAAAGCATTTTGTTTCAACACAAATTTCAGTCATCGAATGGCAGCACAAGCCCAACACATACGAGGTTAGACATTTTCAGCAAATATAAAAGGCAGTAAACAAAAATTAACTTATACAACATGATTAAATGTCTATGCAAATAATATGTTATATTATTAGTTTCATACCCTTCTCCGAGAGAATATACACCGTACGACAACTTTGCTACAGCTAAAGCCAGAGGGTCCTGTGGATAGGGACTGTCATCCAAGACAGATCTTGACCCACTGAGATACTTCTCATCAGGGTACTGGTGGTGATCGTAATAGGCATCCTCACACGTAAACATCCTGCAAAATCCGTACACACTTGAGGAAGTTCTGCTAGGAAGAAAAGAAGAAGTGACACTATTGTAGCTAATCACAGAATAATACTGCCGTGATTATTCTCAAAGAAGCCAATAAACATACTGAAAGTGACACGAAAAGCAACAAAAAACAACTTTTAAAATTTTAACCACAATAATGTAAGATTTTTTTTCCAATTGAAGTCTACAAAGTTACCCATCTCATTCACTCTCCCCCTTGGCTTCATAATTTCTAGGCAGCATACAAGAACAATTTCATGTTGGACAGAAATGGAGAGGCTCATTCTCTTCACGGGGACCTCTAATTATTGCAAAGTTCTTTACTTCGGTACAGCCTAAAATGTTTATGCGCAGAGTAGTTTTGTGTCATGACATATCAATTATATTATAGGAATGATAACTTAAACTGCCATGTACCTAGGGTCCTGCCATGTACAGTAGAACTTCGGTACAGCCTAAAATGTTTATGGGCACAAGATAACTGTAAGCAGGTGAGAATAGAATGATATGCAAACACTCCATAATTTATTTTTTTTAAATCCACCTCGGGTCCTGTCATGAACAAGTAATATTTCATTTTATTTTTTAATTACTGTGATATCAACAAAGTAATGCAGCTGAATTTTAAACTCAAAACAACAACAGATATAGGTAAATAACTGCAAGGACAATCAGTCGATAAACCCTGCAAAATGGTAAACTAGCACAATGCAAAATCTCAAAACGCAGATAATCACAGGCACTCACATCTTTGCACGATGCTTGAGCTTCCAGAAAACCGCATATTTCCAACCAGTGTTGAAACAAAGACTCCTCAACACTTGCTGCAATCGGCTCCCCATCTTTACTTTTCCAGTTTACACAATCCTAAACCCCTCCCAATCCAATTCTAAATGAAACAAACCCAATGAAATCCCTACACTCTCCCCCTTTCTTCAGTACACAATCCCAAACCCTAACTCCCCCTGTACGATCCTCTTCCCGCTTGTTTCCTTCGTAACCTTCTCTTTATCGGCGGTCCCACAGTCGGCAACAACATTCTATCATCCTCCCACATTTTTCTCCCCTACTACCACAATCACACTACTAAAACCTAACACGAGCTAAACTAAATCTCTACCTGGAATCAACTCACAGAATACAAAACACTACAATCCTCGACCAAATTCACACTATTCAAGCAACAGCTATCCATGATCAACTCTTTCAATCTAGGTAAATCACTCAATGAAAAAAGGCATACATCAACTCCAATACATTCAATCAAAAATTCGAAACCACTCCTCCCTACCTTATATCAAATGACACATAACAATCCATTTGAACAATCTCACAGACTAAATTTCGTCAAATCCAGCTCAAAACGAGTTAAACATTAAACGCAAACTCCGTTAAATTGAAATTGCACAGTGATTACTATTCCTCTACCTCTATCTCTCTCTCTAACAGTAAGCTTTTTCGAAAGATTACCTTTGCGGCCATTAGTGGTTTCACAGGCTGTAAGCGGCGCTTTACGATTAAAGTGTTTGAGAGTAGAAAAGGCGACAGAGAATTTGTGAGGTTTGTTTACCATTTTCGAAACTGGAAGCGTTGGAGTTTTATATAGGAAAGCAGAGAAAAAAAAGGAAGAAGAAACATTTGGAGTGATGATTGCAGCTTTTGTCGAACGGTACAACGCACTTGCAGTGACACGTTCTATTCTACGACTGGTAGTCACGCAGAACGCACTAGCTTTTCCATCTCTCCGTTTTCTATTTCGCCACAATAATGTGAAATCTCCCATATACCCATTGTCTCATGCTATCTCGGTAGTGTTTGATATCCGATTCAAAACTTAGCTTGAGTTCAGAGTTGGAGTTGTTGGATGGTAGCTCGATTAAATAAGATGGACATGAAAGTTTACCTCTCTTTGAGGCTCGAGAGCTATCCACAACTACAACAGTTGGTACAATCTTGATATCGGTAGTACTCTTGGGTCTACCAGACATAAATTATCTAAGAATCATCCATCTAGAGACCCTACAGAGGAGAAGTCCTAAGGTTAAGAATCACACGAGAGCGTTAAAATGAATATTATTTAAAATAATTGCTCCTTCTCTATTAAAATATCTATAATAAGTGTCAGTGTGTATTTAAAATAAAATTTCATTTGACGAAAATTAAACTAATATCTATCACGTGGGGGATAATTGTTGAAGAACTCAACTAAGGGGTGATCTAATTTTAAACTTTTCGAGGTTTCTAGATGATCGGTTTTGTGTATGGAAGGTACACTAGGCATGGGGGCCGTCAGGGCGGCTGTTGGGACCGCTACTTCTCCGAGAAAAGCACGTTCACGTCAAAGCAATTCCGTCGGAGATTCAGAATGACTCGCCCACTGTTCTTGCGGATAGTCGACTGTATATCCGCATATGATCCAATATACTTCATAGCAAGCCCGATAGGCGG
>JAYMSR010000482.1:0-13847 GCA_036897825.1 Plantago rigida | reverse complement strand
TTTCATTGGTTGTTCTTGCTGTTTCTGTAACAATGGTTATTCTGGAAATTGGTGTCAAATCCCTATGATTTTTTCTTTGAAAGCAACTTCATTGATAATTATTGTCACATCGGAAAATTTCGGACCATTGTCTAGATTCACAACACGGGGAATCTGGGCGAAGGCATCCCGTTCAACAACTGATGAATCCAACTGCGACATACATCATCCCAAACTATACAAGTAGCCCTATCACATCGAGAGCCTGGAAGCATACTACTACCATTATCCTGTACACGATACACGCCACTAGCTATCTCAGCTAGGAAGTATGCAACCAAAATGGAGTTCTACTTCATCAAACTGGTCAAATAAAACCCAGATCTATGTTAGCAGCGCATGGTGCTTCCATAGTACCCCCAATGACAGTTTATTATTGCTGGTGAAAATCGTCATGTTATTGTGCAAGCATTATGAGATGCATTTGATCGACATTCTCTCAAAAGTAAACGAAAAACTAAAATTACAATACATACATGAAAAATAAATGTTTTAACGTTCAATATACACGTTTCTAGATCTGTAATAATTAATTATATTATTCATTGAATTGATGTAATAAAATTATACTAATATTTGTGACTGAGATAAAAAAAAATTCTCATGCTTTTAACTAGTTTTAGTGTCCCTAAAGAAAAGAAAAAGTTTTCAAATTTTAAATTTCATCTCTTGTGTTACATTACATCCAATTCTATTTTCACCAACTAGAACAAAATCAAACGTTACTCCAAATATTGACACCAAACATTTAACAAAACACTTCCCTACAAATCATTTCCCATTTGTCAAGCACAAAAATTTTCAGATCTTGGCAGAATCCAATTTTCCAATTCCCAACCCTGCCACATCTCGCCTCCTCTCACCGCCACCGCCGCTGCTGCACCGTCGGCGCAGCCACCGTCGAGATTTTTTCCGGCCACCTTGTTAACTTATTAATGCAGGATTCTGATCGCGGCGTGGATTTTCTCACAAATCACCACCAGAAACCCTAATCATGGCGCAATTGCCCGGACCAGCTTCATCGGTGCGTTTTCGTCTTCAATTGAGCTAGTTTTGTGTTTATTCGCTCTGTTGCCGATCCATTTCCGTACTTTCTTAGCTGGATTGCCATTGATGATGATTTGTTGAGTGATTGTATAGGCATGTAGATGAATTTTGTGATCGTGTAATGTGGTGTTGTTTCACTGCTGTCTAAAAGTTTATGCTAATTGAGGAAGTTAGAGCTGGATGTGAATTAAGCGGTGAATTCTATACTGTTGAGTTTTAGTGTTTTGAGTGTATGGGTATTCAAATATGATGGTAGTTTCAAAGTCATATTCTCAATAGCAGAATTGTATTGAGTCAGAGAAGGATAAAACTAGTTTCATAGATTTTTAATATACGGCATTGCAGAAGCATTAGAAATAACCAGAAGTGTTTGCAGATTGTCTGGTTGGGTTTGTCAGCAATTGAATTGAACTGAGGGTTGAGGAGTTAAAGATGTTGGTTACATTCCATCCAGGAGATTTGTCTGGTGAAAAGGTTGAAGAATGGATGAGAAAAAACAAATTGTTTGGTCGTTTGCAGAATTTTAGTTTTGCTTACCTTGACTTGCAAAATGAAAGATAGACAGTTTAGGTCACTCTTGTTAATGCAAGAAATCTTTGGGCAGTGTGTTTAGGTGATACTCACATTCGAAAACGTATTGTCTTGGTTAATATCTTCCTTGACAGTTTTCAAATGCATTCGATCACATCCAATTTTGTATCAACATCAATCTTTCTTCTTCAATATTTTAGTGTGAATTGAAATGCATTAAACTAAGAGATCAAATCTGGCTTGATTTTGGAACCTCGACTCCCTTAAAGGAAATTATGGCTTGTACCAAAGCTTGAAATTAACATAAAGGAGATATTATGGGTTGTCAGATGATCAGGAACCATGGCTATGTAAAAACTCTTTATACAATGGGACCATCATTACTAAATTCAGTGATCAATGTATGCTGATTGAGCATTAAACATACGGATATTTTATCGTTTTCTTTCTCCTGGAAGTTCTTGTTAGAAACGACAGTCATAAACATAGACTCTCAGTGGCGCTAGCTAATTTATTCAAAGCAGATAGACTTTCATTGGCAGCATAGAGCTGCCCCTCATCATTGTGTGTTATTTGTTCCTGTATAATGTTTACTTGTATCGACACACATCAATATTTTAAGTTTGCAATTTCTCCTGGGTTTGCTTTTTCCAGAAGTACATGCATGAATATTTGACTTGTTTTCAGATTTATTTTTGGTGGGGGTGGGGGTGGGTGATGCTATATCAAGGAAGAAAACAAAAATACGTATTTAGAAATTAGAATCATTTCATAATTGAATACTGTTGGCATATGTTTTTACTTTGAGCCCTCAGATTGGATTGATCCTCCTTCCCTTTTTTTTTTCCTGCCTTAATAGTTGCAATTCATTTCATTTTCTTTCTGTATGCTTTTATTGATGTCGTTTTATACCAATTTCTGTATAACGTCGATATAGTGATCTGATGATTTACAAATAACTGTCTAAGTAAAAGTTTGAATGACCCGACGCAGGTTTCGAAGAAGCAAGAGGATTTGCTAGCTGGCAAAAAAGCGGTATATACTCATTACGCCTTTTAGTGATTCTTACTGTTATCGCACAGTTTATTGATCAACGTTCAGCGTGTTATTTTTTTTAAAATTGGTTTGATCATTTATTCATATGTTAGTATCGAATCATAGCATGACTCTTTCGCCTGTTGGGGGCATTTGTTAACTGAGTCTTAGATATTTTTGACTGATCCCATTCAAGTCCTTTGGATTTGAAGAGATGAATTTTGGTCATGCATGTGGCCTTTAGATCAGAAAGAATCAACATCCCATACATATTATTACCTGTACACTATGTTGCAAATTGTGTCAATAGTCAATGGCGAATAGTGTATTGTGCCTGACTGTATTGGTTACATCATTATTATGTAGCTGTAACAAGTAATATTCGCGATGAAGTGGATTACAAATAATATAATTTTTTAAATGATCTTGATTTATACTTCGGTCCTAATTGAATACTATCTGAAAGTGGTTACGTTACATTCTATGTCAGCATGCACTAGTCTTGAAAGTCCGAAAAACAGCTGTTTGTGTTGTGGAAATTTTTTGGTTACTGTTTGATTGCTTTTCTGTTTACTTACTTATTTGTGTTTTATCTTGATTTGTCTTCTTCCCTGCGATTTAATATTTATTGCATTTGTTATTATTATTATTGTTGTTGTGGGGCCGTGGTGGTCGTCATTATTGTTGTCTTTGTTGTTGTTATTATTATTATTATTACGACTACTACTATTGTTAATAGCTAATGTACACCTTAATGATTCACTGTTCTATACATTTGCATACTGCAGCTCGAGGAGTTTCGCCGTAAAAAAGCGCAGAAGGCTA
Organism: Plantago rigida; assembly: GCA_036897825.1. Taxonomy (NCBI): domain Eukaryota; kingdom Viridiplantae; phylum Streptophyta; class Magnoliopsida; order Lamiales; family Plantaginaceae; genus Plantago; species Plantago rigida. Next base: position 10,370 of record JAYMSR010000482.1, on the reverse strand, counting down.
AGAAAGCCAAATCTGCCAGTCCACCTGTTGCTTTGGTTGGTGACCCGGAAACGCAACCATCCGAAGCAGATAAAAGGGACCTTACAGACTCCACTTTAGTTAGTTCTTCTCATGCGCACGCTGAAGATCATTTGAAGCCCCCTGGTGTCGCAAATAATGAGAGCAACAACTCTGATATAGATACTTCTCGCAATGCAAATGCTAACCCTTCTCCTTTGGCAAATAACAATTATGTGTCTTCATCTGTGCTAGAATATTCTGCTTCTACGGGTTCAGATGGTTCTAGAATTGCCGATGATAGATACCAGGATAATAAAGATGATGGTGGGTCATTGTCGCGAGTTCCTTCTGAGATTGAAAAGAGTAACTTCTTGGCTCCTCAAATTTCATCTGTTCGGGAAACTGACAATGCTTTCAGTAACTCGAGTTACCCTTGGTCATTTAATTATGCGGCAAACAACACCAGTGACCCTGAGAAGGATCTTTTGCTTGGTAATTCTGTTACCTCTGCTGTATTTGGTTCATATAATTTTTCCAAGAATTCTGCCAGCAGTCTCCATGAGGACAAGCTGAATAATATAGGCCGGGAAGATAACGGCATGGCGTACTCACCTTTCCAAGGTTTGCTAATGTTTTTGATAGAAGATGTACCATATACATGTCCTGTCTTGCATACTCTTTCCTAATTCTGATAATGTTTGTTGTTGATCTTTTGTACATGTTCTCGGGCTTTCTCTTGGACCATAGAGTCTGTCCTTTCCATGTCAAGTGTAACCGACTCTGCATCTGGAGCCGGACAAAATTTGTCTGTCTTTCCTGATATGGGGGAGAAGAAATACGGGGATTCCATACCTAACACTGGGAGTTTGAATTCTTCTTTTACATGGACCTCTGACCACAGACATACTGACTACAGCGATCAAATTTCATCAAATTACGCACCACCATCGCCGCCTGCAGCTGGGCGGAGATCTCGCCCATCCTTTCTTGATTCCATTAAGATCCCTAAAGATTCATCACCCACTGTCCTCTCCGGAGAAGGAAATGATACATCTAGTTCCAACCCAGTGGATGGTTTGGGGCCATCTGTTTCTCAACAACTTGTCAACTCCTCTGTTCCTTACGGAGATGGGCGTATCCTATTCAATCATGTCAGGGAAAATACACAGGACTTTTTTTCACAGAAGCAAAACGAGGACTTTGCTGCTCTAGAGCAGGTTTCTTCACTTCCTTTTCTGTTAATATGTTATTTGGAATGATATTTGTTTGCTCATCTTTGCACTTTTGACTCTTAACTGGTGTATTGGAAAGTGCTTTTGATTTGAGGTTATCCATCACATTTCTTTATGGATTTAATCTTTATTGCTATTCTGTTGCCTAAATATAATGGGTTTGTGATTTCTGAATAAATTAAGACAAGTGTATGCCATGAATTTAAATTGCTAATTTAGGTTCAATGAAATTTCAATGTTTGCTAATATAAGTAATTTTCATTTAGTAGAGCTACACGTGTGAACAGTCCAAACTTTTTTCTTTGAGGGGAATTAGGCAAAAAAAAAAAGAAGTTCTGGGACATAATGCTCCAGATAATACTCCAGGGAGCAATGCGATACATAATTCAGTTCAAGGGGCATTCTTTTATTGGTGAAAGTTCTGGAGGTTCTAAAACGCACTGTATTTTACAGTTCAAGTGTCATTAAATTGCTCGTCCATAATAAGCACACATCGTTTATACTTTTGCTGCCTTATATTCATTTATTCTGTCTTCTTTAAAGTTCTTAAATCTTAAGTGCTGCCATCCAATACATATTCCCAAAGATTGAATGGAAGATAGCCTAGATAAATTCTGAGACTATTACCGTTTGTTAAAACATTTTCATCTTTAAATTTTTAATTCATTGAGACGTATCCTGGAATAGAATACCGAGTTTAAAGATTATGATTACGATTTGGTCTGGATAGGTTTTCTGCTTAAAACCTTTTCAGCCGTTGTCTCTCCACAAGTTCCTCTCACTGAAAATGTAGTACCAAATGTAAATACAATTGTCTCTTCGTCGCAGCATATCGAAGAGTTGACACAAGATAAATTCTCATTGCAACGTGCTCTCGATGCTTCACGTGCTTTAGCAGAGAATCTGGCTTCGGAAAATTCAGCTTTGACTGATAACTTTAATCAGCAGGTATGGGATTGCTTGGTTACATTAAGTTATTGCATTCCTCCTGTCTCATTTTTTTCTTGTTGGTCTATTATGTTAGCAGTCAATTCTAAGCGTTAATTGGACACCTTGATTCAAACTGGTAGTATGTGTGTTTGCAAAGTGCTATTAGAATAGTTAAGTTACTCTCTCAATTCTAGAGCCATCTGCTGCTTACATTTTTCTATTTCTCAATCATACCTACGTGCAATTTAAACTGAGGAAATGAATCTTAAACTAATAACCTGTGCCTATGAGCTAGAGGTATGTAGAGTACTTAATGAGTAACGGCATTAATGAAACATCAGATGCATATATTTGTTTTGTTGAGTGAATTCGCTGAATGGGGATGCTATTGTAGTTTTAGGTGCTGCTGGACTTGGAATCTATAAGAGACACAAACTTTGAGTTGTCTTTAGCTCTATCTTGCACCTGTTTTACCTTGAGAAAGTAGAGTGCATGGTTTAATGCGTCTCATACTTCCATTTTATTTATGATGTTACACCTCTACATGTATATTCTTGCCCACACATGTAGAGAGAGCATCCTGTTAATTGTTAACTCTCGTCTTACTCCAAATAATTCTTATGCAATCATGTAATTGTCATATAGGAAACTCTATCAGCTCGTTTTATTGTCTTAGTAACAATATATTTGGACCTCTCTCCACAGTTATTGTTAATCTCAGACACTATATTGAAAATGTCGTCCGTGGGGAATCCGACATGTCAAGTGCGCTCTTTTTTCGATGGCAAAATGCTGATAGTTGTTCTTTTGTATTCTTCAGGGAAGTGTTGTCAACCAGCTGAAGTATGAATTGGAAAATTTACAGGAAGAGATCAAAGCCCAAATGGTTAGTGCTTTATGTTTAGGGCTAATACTGTCAGGTATCTTGCTTAATTGGATTTTCTTTATCAGTTATCTCTTCCTCTTTTCCCTGGCATTATGGGATTCTCTAACAAACGCATATAACAGTCGGTGCTTCTATGGCCTCACTTTTTACTTTCACTGAGCTACCTGTTTCCGTTATTGAAGAATAAATGTATACTGCCATTTTGGTGATCAAATAGCCCCTGTTTGTATCCGCGAGTCAAATTTGCCTTGGGAACATTTAATAGTTCTCCTGTTTTAACCAGTTTCAAATCTTTCTACACTTCATCTGGACAATCTAATTTCATCTTGATGTATGCATGTCTTCGATTTATAGGTGGAACTCGAAGCTGTAAGAATCGAATATGCTAATGTCCAGTTAGAATGTAATGCAGCCGACCAACGAGCAAAACTATTGGCTTCTGAACTCATTGAGATGGAAGAGAAGGTATTTATTGTCAAGTCTTAGATCTCTTTCCTATTAAAAATTGAGAAGGGAAAATGAAATATTTTATTTTCCTTTTGAATTATCAGATGAACTAGTGCAAAAATGTTTTGCATCCTATATTCCTATACTAAATAATGTATATTGAAAAAGATAGAAGGTCGAAACGGGTGCTGGTGTTTTTTTTTTGTCCTTTTCTCCTCTAGTCTTATCTGTAATTGCACTTGCTTTCCTGCTGTAACTCTGTTGAGGGGACATGTCATATCATGCATAGAGCTAGAGATTTCTGCATTTCGTATTCTTTTCCTTTTATCTGAACAAGTTGATTGTTTAAGTATATAAGAGTTAGAGTACGGCTATTTTATGGTAATTTTCCAACTAAAACCACATGCATGTTTGCCTTATCTTGTGCACAAGGACATGGGAGTTCACACCATACATTGTATGCATACCATTGATTGATCTCCCACTCTGAAGTTGTTATGTCAGGGGGATTGGGTAAGTGGGTGTTTGTGAAGGCTTAAAAATAGGCACTTGTTTTCAGAGTAATACAAGTAGTTTTTGGTGTTCCATCTTTCATATTCTGGCGAAACGTTTCTTCGAGAAAGCAGGCAAGTGCCATAACTAGAGAAGCAGCCCAAATGTTGCGTCTGGCTGCTTTAAGCAGGCAGTAAATAAAGTATACATGTAAGTTTTTGTTAAGTTGCTTTTCTTCAAATTCTATGTACCATACATATATACATTCACCGTGTCAAGTTGCTAAAGTAACAATGTGCCAGCCTTAGTACTAGGTTCCAAATGGGAGAGGGGTCATGATTGATTATGATTCGTAACTCCATTAGGTTTTAAGTCACCGCTTTTGTCAAGTCAGACTTCATCTCTTCCCTTACTCCCTTCCGTGGCTCATTTCGTCAACTGTTTCATTCAGTCTTATCCTTATTCTCCCTATTGATTTACTTTGCGGCCATATGTTTTCATGCATGTAGTCATTGAGAGTGAGGTCCAATGAGCTGAAATTGGAAAGGCAGCTGGAAAGCTCCCAGGCAGAAATTTCTACATGCAGGTACTTTCAATCTCTCTCTGCAGTCAAGTATCTGGAACTTTTCTGTTTCCTGGGCTTCTTTATCTCTCTAAAAACATTTGCCCATATTAATGTGCTTAGATAAGGTATGGAAGTGCCCCAATGATATCCCTTCTTTTAATTGCACAGGAAAAAATTGTCAACTCTTGAGAAAGATCGTCAAGATCTGCAATCAACTGTTAATGCTTTAAAAGAAGGTATATTATCTCCATGTCCATCAGATTTCCGTTTCGTGAAATCCTATGTAGGAATCTAAAATGTAGAGGGTGTGGTGAATGGAATGCTTTGAATGTTGAACATTCTATGATGTTGAATTCTTATTTCTGTTGTCCTCCCGAACCAACTGGTTTCCATTCTGAGTTTACAACTTGAATACCTGCCTGCAGAAAAGTTGTTCACAACCTATGCTGGTGTGGTTATTAGTGTTATGACCTAAAGTTTTCCTTGTTTGCGTCCATATTTGATTGTTAAGCTGTTGAGTATTTTTATGATGGCAGCAACTAGATATGGTACTTGACCTACTGGTCATGTTTTGGTTTTCTTTCTTGTGCAGAGAAGAAGTTGTTGGAGTCCAAATTCCGGAAAGCTTCCACGGTTGGGAAATCCACCAACACAAACAAAATTGCACATTCTAGTAAAGATGTTTCAACATCCACAGAGGATCTTGGTATGCAAACATTTTCCTGTAATTCAATTTTCCTTGAGAATTCTCAATTTCATTTGTACGTGTGGTTTGACTGAAAAAGCTTGGCGAAGTGGTTGTTGGGGAATGATCTGGACTAAACTGTTGTTTGGTGTAACTAATTAAATCCTGTGATAAATATCCATACCTAGCAGTTTTACTTATGACCTGCAAAAGAAAACATAATAAATATTAAATATATATTACAAAAAAAGTAAATAGATAAGCAACATTTTGTAAACTTAGCCAGCAAGCACGTGATAAATAAAATGGTTGTACTTGTAATGGATTCTTACAGCAAACCAAACCATTTGATGGAGGAATAATAAATCGTGGTTAGCATTAATCACAACCCAACTTTGTCCAGAGAATCAAACTATTATTGATGTAGCTGATCAAGTAATGGGCCTTCATGACTCGCATCAAGGATTAGTCACTAGTCAGTCATGACTAATCACTTATCCTGAACCAGGCGGTTCATTAGAGAATATGCTGCCAAGAGTATATGACCGATATAACAAAATTTATTATATTCTTATGTCTGCCGTAAATTTAGTGTTGAGTGCAATTTCAATTATCATGAAAGGGGAGCGAGTGCCCTAGTGAATTTGCTAGTTCAAAACCAACTCGTGGAAAGCTTTTCTCATTGATTCCCAAGCTAGTACATCCTATTTTTTGGCTACTAATTCCAAACATCTTTTTAATAAAAAACTTCATAGGAACATGAGGGGCTATAAAACTGTATGCCCATTAGATTCCTGTTGTTTTTGTCCAGATAACCTGTAGTATGTTTCTGCTAAAAATTGATATCGTGTGATATGATTATGCATATACAGACACTGCCCCACAACCCTCCAACCCGGAGAATATTGATACCTCCTTGCCTCGAGATGATGCATCAAATTCTCAGCTTCCACATGACAATCTACTTCTCAGCCTTGAGGGTTCACCTTTTACTATTCCTTCTGACCAGTTGAGAATGATTCAAAACATAAACACGCTGATAGCGGAGGTAAATTGTTTTTGTTACCTGTGATACTCCCTTCCTGCATGTTCAACTGTATTTTTCATTTATTTTTATTACGAACCAAAAATAAGAGCATTCTCCATCCTTAACTGCAGTTATCATTGGAGAAAGATCAGTTGATGCAAGCCTTATCAGCAGAATCAACGCAATCCTCTAAACTTTCGGTATTTTTCACTTCTCCTCATCTTTATCTGCAATCTGCCGTGCATTGTATTACTAGACTAAGAACTTAAACAGTGTAATTTTAGAAATATCAAGCCTTCCGTACTTTTTTTCACGCATAAAGTTTTAACTTATTACAATCATTTTTCTTATAATTTGGTTAACTGAAATTCTATTTTCTTTCATAAATTGTAAGCTTTTCCTGAGAAGATAGATAAAAAAGTGGCACTTAGCATGTAAAATATGTTTGTCCCAGTGATTGAAACATGCACACTTTAGTTGGTTGGGCGTGTGGGTGGGCAGCCAGAGAAGAATCAACGAACAATTAATTTTATGTTTTCATATTATTCTGCAAATTCGTGTAAGTCTCTTTTTAACAGAATTTAGATTGTCAGTCTTCGTGGAACAATAATGATCACTGTTTTACCATCAAAAGAAAATGCATAGATTAGGTGATCCATTAAACTCATTAATTCTCTCCACAATTGGGATTGGAAGTGTAATTTTTGCTGAAATTCGTCGTCATCATCATCATAATCTTTTCATGCATCTTTTATTTTCTGGTTGAAGGAGCTGAACAAAGAGTTGACACGAAAGCTTGAAGCTCAAACACAGAGATTGGAACTTTTGACAGCTCAAAATATGGCAAATGGTAGTAGCAACCAATCAATATTATCTGAACCTAGCACTCTGCAGGAAAATGTGACATATGCTGATGAAGGGGATGAGGTGAAGTATCATTTAGTTTGTGCATAATTTGTTTTACAGGTCCTTGGGACATTGTACCCCCCTCACCCTGTGCATGGCTGTCTACTATAACTGTGAAATTGTGGTATCTTGGATGTCTGAATTTTCCTATGCATGAGAATTTGCCTGTGTGTCTACTTGTTAAATGAATGTTGCCATATTATCTACCTTTGGAAAACTTTGTTCATTTGTTTCAAAGGATGTGTATCCAAAAAGATGTAAGCTCGGCTGCTATTCTATAACTTATGTAGGTGCTTTAATGGTTCAACTGATAGTTCCCTGATCAATTGCATTGATGTTTTTTTTGCCTATTCTTTGTACGGTTAGATATGAACTTGTGACAACGCATTCTTACATGGCATGTATGAACCGAGTAATATGACATGAGCCTTTGGTGATATGCCATGGAACTTTTATATATAATCTTTAGACAAAATCAGCATCTAAAAAAGCATATTGCAGCAGTATGATCAGCATCATGGAGCAGAAAAGCCATAAATAATTTTGTCATTATCTAGCCAATAAACCGAGATTTTACTATCTTCTATTCGAAGAGACCTTGTGAATCTTCCAGTCACTAGGACAGAAACTTGGTAAAAAGTAGTTTGATTCAAGTAAAATTTTGTCTACCATATTTCCATTCCACACGGTTCTTGTTGTTTGTTCTAGACATGAATGGAAATGTGGATATTTAAGATCTTGATAATTGCCCCATGTTCACCATCCATTGTTGTCTTACATTTATCCTATTCCGTTTGAATCATGTTTGATCTATTTTTTTCTTCTTAACATGTGATTTACTGTTGTATACATATACATTTTATAGAAAGTGTCCCCTTCCTCTAAGTTTTACAGAGGAAGGGAGACAATTACTATGCGACGGAGGGAGTATCACTCATTTAGATTCCATTTTCCCTCGTAATTGCTTTTTGAGAGTTCAGTCAGAATAGTTTAGTTATGTTTTGTATCCATTGTGTCAGTTGATGTTAAATAGAACCAAGAAAATCCTCTGTTATATTTGCTCTTTATCCACTTGCTCTTATTGTTGGTTTCGTTCCTTCTTTAACCTTTTCTCCTGATCAATAGGTGGTTGAAAGAGTCCTAGGATGGATCATGAAGCTCTTTCCTGGGGGTCCTTCAAGACGGCGTGCGAGCAAGCATCTTTAAGTTTATGAAGAAACGATTGCTGTACAAAACTTCCATGCAGATATTTGTTCTTCCGTACCGATTTTGGCTGTTAGATGGCGCGGCTGCAGTTTATACATAGAGTGATCATACATGCTCCATTATTTTTTTCCCTTTTGGAGAAAATGTGCATTTTCGTTCCTATCCAGATTCTCCATAGTCGTGCAAAGTGTTGTGTTTTGGACATTTATCTCATCATAACTTGTAATGATACCGAGACCTTCAGAGACGAGAGATCATCACCTTCCGAGCAAGCATATGTATTAGGTTTACCCTTTAACTGGGCTTACTTGATCATCTGCTGGCTCTAATGTCTGTTGTCTTTTCCTTTTGGTGGTTTCCACCAGATAGCTTTACTTGTATAATATGTTAGGGGAGACACTTCTCCATAATTTACATTCATTTCAAGTTCTGGTATAAGATTTTATTGGATGGGATATGTGACAGGTTATATTTGTAAAAGTTAGAGACATGCCTTCTTTGATTTTGTATCATACTTGGTGATCCAGTTTTTCGATGGCACATCACATTCTATATTCTTTACTATGAGTATTACATTGTCATCTCACCATACTCCTATCTCTGCCGCGGTAAATATCATTGCACACGGTTGAGTACGTGGAAGTGCCCTAAACGACCAAAGTTCACTGGTAAATCGTCGAGCCAGTTTCATTTGAAAACTAAAACCACGCCTCTGGACCTTTAAAATTTTAAAACAAGGCTCACATTTTTATGTACCAACAAGCTAGAATAGTGAGTTAATCGGACCAAGTCAATTCGGGCATTTTATGCTGCTCGGCGATTGCTTTATGCTGTTTTTAAAGTAGTATACAATTTATGTTTTGTCCAAACCACACTACTGTACTTTGCATTTTGAAGTAGTTACAAGTTACTATATATATTCCGTTTTAAGAGTATATACTAATATGTGTAGATTTCACACATTATTTATAATTTAAAAAATATTTTTAAAAACACACAAGTACTTGATATAGATAAAGTATATTTTCTTACCGAGTAAAATCCGGCTTAAGTCGATTACGCTTTTATAATTATTTAAATTTGATGCTTTTGGTCTTATGCTCCTATTTACACTCTTGCTCGTGCTGATCGCAATTCAAAGTGATTTAAGTTGAAACAATGTTATCAGTTTTGAGTTTATTTGTCATGGTCAAGAAATGTTAGACCTAGTTTGCTATATTTCATACTACAGGGACTAATTTGTTCCGAAGTCTATTCAGTAAGCCTGTCATTGTAATAAACCTGACTATAAGAAATTATCAAATCGGCAAATCCTATATACTATATTAATATAGTCTTCAATCGTTAAACCCTATCCCCAAAATCATCATCCTTCTGAAACCCTAGCCTCCAACAATCCCAATTACCTGGTCTCTCACAGTCCAGCTATGGCGAGAAAGCGAAAATCACGCACTGCCGAATCCTCTCAAGAGCCTGAAATCTCTGAAAGCGTAACTCCAGTCAAGTCAGAATCTCAGGACGAACCCGAAGCCGTTCCTGAACAACCCGCTTCTGATGAAATCGAAGAAGCTCAACCCGTCGGAGAAGATGCAATTGAAGCCGAAGAAGTAGAACAAGAGGAGGAGGAGCAACCGAACGAGACGGCGGAGATTAAATCGGAACCGGTAGACACTGAATTGACGGAAAAGCCCTCAGAGAGGGTCGGTGGGTTGTTGAACGGAAGCGAGCAAGTGAAGGAGGAAAAGGAAGAGGATTTGGAGGAAGAGCCTCTCGAGAAGCTTCTGGAACTGTTTACTAAGGACCAGATGGCGCTTCTGGTTATAGAAGTTGTGGCGAAGTATCCTGACATTGTTGAGAATGTTCACAAATTGGCGGATGCTGACCCGGCGCACCGGAAGATCTTCGTTCATGGACTTGGATGGGAGGCGATGTTCTGAGTTTTTGGGAAAACTTTTATTTGTTACAGGGACTGAATTGCATGTTTTGAAAACTTG
>JAYMSR010000481.1:0-13867 GCA_036897825.1 Plantago rigida | reverse complement strand
TCATGTAGAGCAATTTCGTCTGTTAAATGTTTTCACTGACATCATACACAAGCAGCTGCCAGTACCAGGAAAAAATGAAAGCAAGCGAATAAATTAACTGCCACAGGCAGAACTCTGGAACTGAAAGTCTGAAACTTAGACTTGAAGTTGGTCAAATCATCCTCTGCACACGACGAGTTCAGGAATCCTAGCAGATTAAAGGAAATCTTTGAGCTTTCAAGTCAAAGCACCAACTTCTCACCCAATTTAATATATATATGTATATATATAGGATTCACATGACCGAAGCCATTGCCCTAAGATGCTACAGCTTTGCCAATACGGTCAGTACTTCAGTTTCAGTCCACTTGAGAAAGGCCACCACCTGTCTCTGAGCGCGTTCTGTTCACAAATACAGCAGCATAAATGAATCAGCGTGGGTCATCAAATCAACTCACATCTCATTTCTATGGACTTTCATGATGTTACTGTAGAACAAAGGAAGATGACAAAATTCAAGCATTGGGGTCAAGTTAGGCCATTCAGTGGGAATGGCCAACATGTCCTAGCATATAGCTTTGCCATACTGACATTTCATATGGGGTGCAGATTACAAATTCAGTATGATAACACCTCAAAAAGAATTAGAAATAGAATCTGATGCATGATGACGATACCAAGTGTTCATGATCGACTTGTGAGTTCTTATAAAACTACACATTCTAGCTCTTTAATAAATGAACAAGGAACCACCCTTTAAAAATGGTGTTCATGATCCACTGTGTGCTAGTCAAATGAAGAGCAGATTAGAATGAAATGCAAACCATTACTCCCTCTGTTCCATTATAAAGGTCACAGGAATTTTCAAAATTATGGTATGAAAGCCCAAATATTTTTTGCAAGTGTTATTTCATGAGACTGACGAATATAGCATTGGCAATTTAAACGCTTGGGCCGTTGGGGTCATAACTAGCTATTTTCTTCAGGTTGTAGTTTCTGAACTGCCCAAAAATCATAATTGGCACCTTTTTACAAATGAGGGGCTACATAAGCTCCTAGTTTAACTATGTGCATGGAAGCCATCTAGCAAAACTCACTTGTGATCTGAAGGATTTGGCATGAGCTCATAGACTATTGTTGCCACAACATCCCTCTTCATCTGCATGAGGTTGAAGTATAAATATCATACAAGAATAGGAAACATGACTAATAACTTTGCACCAAATATACCTGTGTTGCTTCTCCTTTCAAGCCAATATAATGTATTTGAGTTGTATCACCACCAAAATTATCTGGAAAATGCAAAGTTATGTTCCCCACACCCTGGAATCTTGAATATCTGGTTGCAAATATCATGAATCAGAATTGAAAACAATGTTTTCTGCTTACATTTTTCATATTTTCGTTTTGGTCACTGGGCGCAATGCTAATTATAGGTAAGAAGCTCTTCTATGCAAATATCAGGAGCATCATAACCAGATCTAAATACAGAAACTGATGCGACTGAAACAATGTGTAGGTACACTGGAAAGAAGGGGAAAAAACTTTACCTAGTTTGGTACTCCAGAACTCCTTGAAAATTTTCTGCCAATTCCCACTCCTAATATAATGGAACAAGAATTTATATCAGACGGAAACTAAACAACTACACAAGGATTAAAAAATAAAAGAGCAAAGATGTCAGTACCTGAACAGGTTGCATGTTTTGAGCATCTGAAAAATCAATACCCTCCCGGTTGATAAATCTATATTTAAGCAAATAATAAACTCAAGCAACAAAAACAATTTAGCAGCAATATGTATAAGAAATAATGAAATGACAAAGAATTTAAGATTTAAAGCATGAAAACCATCAGTTTAACATAAGAAACAGCTGACAGGCAACTTGGAATGCAAAAGCGGCTTACGCTCTCATTTTTGTAGGGCTTGTTCCATCAGCACCGCCGACAATAGAAATGCTCTTGATCTTAACATCTGATGTGAATCTAGGGAAACATGCAACAAACATAAGAGAGCTAACAAACTTCTTTTCTTAGACTTGCTAGCCAGAAACACGAATAATCATCTAGAGGATATTTGATGAAATTAGCATAGACAGGAGTCACAAGACAGTCTTAACCGCCTAGGTTTGGAAATATCTCCTTTTAGACAGAGATGAGAATCATGTCCAGAAAACATGGAGCGCTTCAATTATAAAATAGACACACGTGCGCTCCCACACACAAGTATATGTATATAAAGGGGAAACTGAAAAGAAGGACGAAACCTTTTTGTATCCAATCAGATACTGAATGCACCATATAGCATCTAAAGTAAAGAAAACTCATAATTCTAGAGGTTGATATCACGAAGTGAAAATTCATAGGAAATACCCGTTTCCTTGACATCCAGAAAAAAGCCCACAACCACCACCGAAAGCGTGTGGCACATTTCCCAATTTACAGCAGTGTGAAATGGTTTTTCCTAATTTTAGAAAAAATATATTTTCCCAATGCACTTAGGAGATACAGATTTTCCTTTGACTTACTCTATCATGAAACTAAAAATGCAGCCTCCTTACCTGGAACAATCTGAAAGAAAAATATGGGCGTCTAGTGTAAAGAAAGGCTAGAACTTACGGAATAAAGACTAACAACTCAGGATCACCTTCATTACTTTCCAGGTGTCCCTGCGAATATTTTGGTTAAAATTAGGCACTTTGTGTATTGAATATTCAACTGCAACAAAAAAACACTGTTGCTTAATCTTCAGCTTATGTACAAGTCTCTGCTAACATCACATTCTTTAATAATTCCTCTACAAATTCAAAGAAGTTCCATCTCCTATACTTCAGCAGCAGGTTAATTATCGTCTTTTGGGGTTTAAAGTGAAGAGAAGGTTTGGCCCTGCAGAATCCTGACAATTCCATCCCTTAAGAAACAAGGGAATTAACATATGTTAATTTGAAACTTCTCATATTGCTAACCGTACACAGAAGAAGGATCGAAAGAGTACAAAAGATGATGTCCACATCAGTCTGCCAGGATAAACTGAAAAAACTTTGCAAATTATAAGTACCTCTGAAGAATTAAGGCGCTGCTCCCAAGCTTTGAATACTGACTTGACACTTCCAGGAATAGCCTCATTCAATGCAGAAACCTGCGCTCAACAAAACATTTCATTAACCACTTACACAGGAAACATTATAATTCAATGCAAGATAACTAGCAATATACGAATACCAGACTGGCATGAATCAACCACAGAAAGAAAAAAGAGAAATATCCAAGTGCAAATCAGTAAGTTATACATGTTTAAAGAGACTTTGAACTTGATTTCCTAAATCCATAGCAACAAGTAGCAAAAATAAACACAAAGCACAAACATAGTTACTTGCAGGTTCATTTATTCAAGCAGTGGCCAGCTTCAAGTTATCACAATAGTTTGATTTATGAGCTCAGATAAGAAATTTATGGTCACAAAAAAGACATGCACAATACAAGCTTGTTTACATTGTAGAAGCCAACAAGGACCGTTTATCTATGTTTATCAGCAATCAATATCTTATAGCAAGAACAACGACTTAACAAATCCAATAAAGGTTTTGAACAACCATCAGAACCACATATTACTAAGTTTACAGATCAACCATTAGAATAACAATTCCATCTGCGTATAACATACTAAGTATTAATTAATAAGGGCCTAAATTAAACTCCTTCCTCACAGTAGTATGACCCAATAAATCAAATAATTGCGTAACGCAAACACAACAATTTCATTTTACCAACAATAATATTCTGATAAGGTACTTTTCCAATATAATCAATCATTAGACTAACTTGCAACATCCATGAAACCGTAATTGAATACCGATAAAAAAAAACATTTGTGTATGCAAACCAAAAATGGGGAACTGTCAAGAGAAATGGTTAAATATAGATAAAGGAGTGAGAGTGAAAAAACCTTGGGTATATCTATGTGTTTGTATAGAGACCAATCCGAAGAGCAATCGTGTTCTTCACAGCTGTGATCATGCACGCAGGCCATTTTTTAAAAGTTGCTTCTTTCTCACAGCCTGTAAACTACGTATTGGGTGGATTCGATTTGCAACGCCCTGATAAAATAAGACAAATTAATAAATGGAAGTCCCAGGAATAGTGCATAATGCGGCAAGTGCAGCAGATGCTCAGTTCTAGTCATCTAATTTAGTGAACGTGTATGCAAAACATCCAAATAGAAATGTAAGCCAACATGAGTACGGTATTTTTTACAAATTGCAATAACGGATGTGGCCACACTGGAACAAGGTGAGTTAAGTACCTGGTAATTATACATGTGTCAGCCGTCGGGTACAAAATAACATAGATATTCATATCATAAACTCCTTGCAACAACACAGATCTATAATCTATTGGGAGATTAAACAATTTAATTAACATACACGACAATCATGCAATTAGAAGTAGGAACTAAAAGTTATGTAAGGATAATTCTTCTGCTTTCCCAAAGCCATGCATCAGCCAAGAACCTAGTCCTACAGCTCTCCACTGTTCACATTCCAATCCCAACAAAGATTTCTAATGATATCTGCTCTTGAATCCAGGTCATTCGTTTTTCATTTCTAATAGCCACTCAAATATAATTATAATTACTCAATCTTTCAACCACACTTTTGACAAACAGCAGTAGAACAAAAGAAGGCCATTAAAAGTGTCAGCAATCAAGCACAGGGAAATCTTGCTCAATTGCAGATAATCCTCGTTCTTGAACATCAGCCAAAACAGCAAATGATCTCATATATGACATAAGCTTTCAGGAAATCTCAGCTCTCATATTCTCCTAAAGCCATGTAGCAAAATCAGTTCCCGACTACTCACGCTTAAAGAATCCAAATGATCACTCTTGCACAGCTTCTAGCCTTTTTAACTACACTATAGACTATTCTAAACCAACTCAGGACAGAATACAAATGAACAATCAGATAAATCACTTCGAGAGTTCGTTAATATCACGCATAATTATCACTCTTGCTCAGCTTCTAGCCTTTTTAACTACACTACAGACTATTCTAAACCAACTCAGAACAGAACACAGATGAACAATCAGATAAATCACAGCATAGTACAAATCGGAGATCCAAAAGTGTAGAATCAACCTTTTCCTTTGAAATCGAAATTTCCTAAAATTTCTGCAAGACCTGAGACGATCGGAATAGCACCGGCGGAGAAGGTGGCAGTGTGGATTATAAAAGGGGGTGAAAATAAAGGTTTATCTATATACGGCAACCATAACTCAGATCGAGTATCCGGTTTGTATTTTGACAGTTATATTCGATTTCGATGAAAAATTAAGATGCAATGATAAATGATTCATTTTTATTTTTATTTTTATTTTGTAATGAAAGATGTTCCTTCGGTCACCGAACGTACCAAAACAACAAATGGTACAAGGAGGACTTTCCTGGCCATATCACTAGATAGCTTAGAGAGATTATCCTCGACTAAATTACATCGTCTACTATCCAATTCAAGCTAGTAAAAGCCTTTTACAGACAACTATTAAGGACTCATAAAAGAGGACAATATATGAACATGCACCTCCAGATCCCACATCGTCCATTGTATTTTTGTTACATGGATCATCATTCCCTCGAGTTATCTTAATTATCTTGGAGAGTCCCTGGAACTAGTGTATATGAGTCTGGATTAGCGGATTATGGTACCATCCTCTTGTCGTTGTTGAACACGATCTCAAAGTAGTTGTCACGTTTCAGGCCAGATTAGTAGGTGTAGCAGTCTGCTTGGTTAACACAGATATCGAAGTAGTATGCATTCTTGCTTGCTGAGCTTGAGCGTCACTCCTCGTATTAAGAGTTTGAGGCAGTATACGAGTTCCAGTGGGCCTAGAACTTAAATCCTCTTCAACATTCCTAGGCTCCTGTCTTGTAGCACTCCTTAGCCTATTAGAGTTGAACCAATATTTAAACAATCCAAATTAGTAACGAAGAATAGTTACTAAAAAATACTTGATTGTTCTAAATAACATTAATATTATTATGAATAAGGTGACTGTTACATACATATGGAATTGCAAAAATCTTGACCTTCATAATAATTTGCAATAAATTATATGTAAAAAACGAGGCCACTTAAATTATTAACCTTCCAATATATGACTCACGACATTGTACTATATAATCACCGCAGTGACATTCACCTGTTCTCACTATCTCACACACCATTATTTATCCTTCCGACATGAATACAAAACGTGTTGTGAGTTTGATGGTACTCCTAGTTTTTGTGTTTGCAACTATTGAGGAAGTAAGCATGGCGCATCCACAATACTGTGAAACAGACTATCCCATGAATTGTACCAGGAGTTATGATTGTAGCGGTACTTGCACAGAAAAAGGGTTCAACCTATCATATTGCAAGCCAGCAGTACCTGGTCAATCCGGGAGCATTTGTCAATGCAACAAGATTTGTCACTGATTTAATGATTTTGTAATAATCAATGTCGCTGTAGACCACATTTTATACTTTACGAGATTGGCGTTTATGGGACTATTCTTTTTTACATGGACATTTTTTGTGTACAAAATTATCATGGAGGATAAGAACCATTCGTTCATTTTAAATAACATGATGCTAATTTGTGCAAATTCCAATGCTCTGGTTAGATCTGAAAGTGATGAGTTACACGAGCACTCTGTTCTAGCTTTGACACCCCAATCCTTCTCTGGTGTTTGTATTCTGAATGACTTTGTCGTTTTGTCTGAAGACAAATTTTCATCATTCTATCTGCTTTCAGGCTCTTTCAGGTCACTAGTTGTGTTAAACGAATGAAGTATCTAATTCCTAAAATTCGGATTGAGTTGTTATCGAACCCAAATTCAGCTCAACTCATTAACAAAACGAGCTATTTTTTCGAGCTCGAACCTAGCTTATTCAATTCAGGCTTAACTCGAGCTTGTGAATAAAAAATACATTTAAATATAAAAATATAAATATTTAACCGGGCCAGATTGAGCTTTGTTAAGTATCAATGAGTCGACTCCTACCTAGATCAATAACTTAAGCGTAATTAGATTACCGCTCAACTTAAACACCTTATCGAACGAGTCGAGCTCAAGTATTGACAAGGATCGTCGAACCCACTTATGTAACAGCTACACTAGCAGGATTTGGGAACCTATCTGTAGTTCAAAATTTAAAGAGGGCAAGAAAACAGAAGGAAATCAGGCTTGGAGCTGAAAGAAGCTTGACAGAAGAAGAGTTAACGCGAAGAAGAAGAATCAAGATACAGCTAGAGAGAGATGAGCGCACCGTATCATCAACCGGCAACACTGGAAGAAGTTCGAACCCTATGGATCGGCGATTTGCCCTATTGGGCCGACGAAAACTTCCTTCGCGGCTGGTTTGCTCATTCTCCCGAGGTAGAATTTCTCAACTTTTCGTCTCTGTGTTACTTCCATTTTCAGTATTTCTCTTAGTTTCTTTCTGGGTTTCTGTGCCAATTGATTCATGTAAGTTACTGCATTTTTGGTTTGTGCAACACTATACATGGTACAACGCATTTAGCAGGGTGTACAAGCTTAAAATTGATGATGAACACTCAGCATTTGACCCTCTAGTGGAAGTTCTTTATAATATGAATTCAGTTCATGTAGCAAGAACCTAATTTCTATACCAATTCTTGACTGATTCACGCCCCCATCCCGGATTTAACTTAAGAGAAGCATGGATAAAATAGGAGAAATAGTGAATAAAGTAGGAAATGGAGAGAATTAAGTATGAGATATAACGAATTAAGTAGAAGGGAAGATTTTCATTTAAGAGGTGGAAGTTGAAAAAAATGGAATGCGGGAAGTTGAATTCGGGATGGAGGGAGTACAAGTTACTGCATATTTGGTTCATATAACACTCTACAAGGTACAATGCATTTAGCAGGGTGTACATACGTATAATTGATGGTGAACGCTCAGCATTTAACCATCTAGTGTCAGCTCTTTCTAATCTGAATTCAGTTCATGTAGCAAACAACCTAAAATAGCTTATTTTTCCTAGATATTAGGAAAATCACATTACATTTGTTTAAATAAGGTTCTTGGGATGGGAGGGATATGATTTTTCTTTATATCCGTTCTGTGCAGGTATTGTCGATTAAAGTGATTAGGAACAAAATTACGAGTCAGCCTGAGGGTTATGGTTTTGTGGAGTTTACTTCACACCAAGTAGCAGAGAGGATCTTGCAGACTTATAATGGAAGCCAAATTCCTGGAACTGAATTGACTTTCAGGTTGAACTGGGCTTCGTTTGGGATAGGAGAGCGACTTACAGATGGGGCGCCGGAGCATTCTATTTTTGTTGGGGATTTGGCACCAGATGTTACAGATTACCTATTGCAGGAGACTTTCCAAGGTAGTTACCCATCTGTTAGGGGGGCGAAGGTCGTGACAGATCCCAACACTGGTCGCTCTAAAGGGTATGGGTTTGTCAAGTTTGCGGATGAGGCGGAAAGAAACAGAGCAATGGTTGAGATGAATGGTATGTATTGCTCAACTAGGCCCATGAGAATTAGTGCAGCAACACCTAAGAAAACAACCGGTGGTGTGCAACAGGCTTATGCAGCACCTAAAGGTGAGACGCATTTTTACTTGAGCTTGTTAATTAGTTTAGTTTTGCGGTGTTTTGGTGTCTATTATAGCCTACATGAACTCTTTTACCTGAACCTTGTCGGACTCACCGACTCAGTATACGCAATTGTTCAATACAATGCACTTGATATGTGAAGCTGCATTTGATGTTGTATCACCCTGCATTTACTCCTTTAACGATCAGAGTTTATAGTGCCCTTACCATGATTCCTCAGCTGATGCTTCCTAAACGTCAATTACTTTTCTTGGAGTTCCATTTACATGATATCTGAGGTTCTTTTGAATATTAATCAAAGCTATTTCCATAGTCCATGTAATAAGCACATCTTAGTCCATAACTCCATATGTTATAGAGACTACATATTCATGATTTTCTCACTGTGGCTATTTCGCTCTTATCTTGAATTCTCCTAAAGGCATTATGTTTTACTTGCAGCGGTATATCCAGCTTCAGTCTACCCTACACCAGTGCAGACGGCTCCCGTTGACAACGATATTACTAACACTACCGTAAGTGAATTCACCAAGTATTTGCGTCTGTGTGTATGTTTCTATGTTGATTTATCTTGCGCATTGCAGGTTTTTATTGGAAATCTGGATCCTAATGTAACCGAAGAAGAACTGAGGCAAATATTTTTGCCACTTGGAGATATCGTCTATGTCAAAATCCCAGCAGCTAAAGGTTGTGGCTTTGTGCAGTTTGCTGCAAGGTAAACTTTAGCATGCACAACTCCAATCATCATGATTTTCCAATGCTTCACTGCATGTCTTTGTGAATTTCCAATGCTTCACTGCATGTCTTTGTGAATACAGAAGTCCTCTTAGTGCAGGCAGTTGTGTTTGTCATTTCTTCATTAACACAGTATGTATTGCCTTGTTTCATTCAATGTGTTGCGATATATTCTGTAACTTTCACCATTACTGAATTGGGAAGTGATTTTAGTCCCCTGCAATTCACTTGACAGGTCATCTGCAGAGGAATCAATCCTGAGAATGCAGGGTGTTGTCATTGGTCAACAAGTTGTCCGCCTTTCTTGGGGAAGAAGTCCAACAGCAAAACAGGTCAAATAAGTCTCCATGAGAAACATTATTTATCAATCCACACAGTTAATATTTGCAAAGCTATTTCTCGAAAGCACTTGCATAATGTCAATGTATATTCTATAGGAAACTGCTGGTGCCTGGGGTCAATCAGCAGACCCAAATCAATGGAGTGCTTATTATGCTGCTTATGGACAAGGCTATGATCCCTATGCATATGGAACCACAGAGGATCCTTCAGCCTATGCGTATGGTGCATATGCTGGCTACTCACAGTATCCTCAACAGGTGAGAAATCTCCACTTGGACCGTTCTACATATTTCCTTCTTAAGCTCTAAAGTTCCGCCGTAATGATTGCTTCTTCTACAATTTACAAATACCATGGATCGCTACACTGTTAGAGTAGGTCTATGACTCTCTCTATGTATCACAGAAATGTTTTGTTCAGATAGTCCCTGACCTATTCGTGCTCCTATTTGTTCTTATTCAAAACTCGGTCTTACTCGATGTTGAAAAGGAAAGTGTATTGCTGTATTGGTTAACGCTTACTTGTTCATATGGAGTGTTGGGTGAGAGTCCGGATAGGAAGTTCCCACATAGTTATACCTTGAGGCTCGAACACCCTACATGACCTTTTGCATAGAAGCTGAGATGGTTTCTCTATTTTAAACATAAGCCTTTTCCCCTTATTTTCTGAAAACACTCTTGAAAGAAAATTGTGGACTTAGTATTCAGTTCATCTTCTCTGTTTATTTCATGGGTTCTATGTTTTTTTGGTACAGGCGGAAGGGGCCCAGGACGTGGCAGCTTTATCAGGTGCTTCAGCACCTATGGAACATAGAGAGGAAATATACGATCCCTTGGCTACACCAGATGTTGACAAGTAATGCCTTACCACGCAACATTATTGATCTAATGTCTGCGTTATTATTTAACATCATCATTGTTTGATTTCAGGTTAAATGCTTCCTACCTTTCTGTTCATGCAAGTGCCATTTTGGGGAGACCTTTGTGGCAGAGGACCTCTTCGCTGTCACAGCAAGCTTAGTCCCAGAACTCCACGTGCTTACATTCAAATGAAAGTAAGTTATATAGGATGTGCATTGGTTTTGGTCGAGTTGAGTGGCCAATCGTCATCTTTGATAATCCCCTAGATATGGTTGCGATTCTCAGTCGTTAGTATAGAGAACTTCCTTTTGCTGAGTCTGTGTCATCTTTAAGATGTACTTAATCATCTTTACCATCAACTCCTAGTCTGGTGGTTAACATGGAAACCTGTAATTTCTGGATATCCTGAACTTTTCTTGTGCATTTCTGATGGTGGTGACTTCATAGCCTTCGTAAGTCTTAACATCGAAAGAGTCTCACACAGACACACGAATGCCCATTCATTCATTAGCTTGATTTTTGCAAGCGAATAGCAGAAATAGAACTCCGGACCACATGCGTAAAATTAGATCAATTAAGGGTCTCAGAATTGAACTGTCTATTTGGTGGCAAGATAATTCACATTCAAGAGAAGATCGAAGATCTCAAAATGGATATTTCCATGAAATTCAAAACCTTGGAATTTGAATGCCCGTCATAAAATGTCTCCTTTACAGGAACTTGTATCTGACTGGGTTGCAATGAGTCGAACACACTTGCGAAAATAGATTATTTTGCATATTTTTTAAGTGCAAATATGAAATGTTTAATTTTGAGCATTGTGTCGTATTCTAATATACGCAAATTACCATGCATTATTAAATATATAATGTTCGTATCTAAACATGGATTCTAAATTAAAAATAACACTGTTCTAATACACATACTAGGAGAAAATTCTGATCTGTTCCGGTTGAACATTGGCCCTGAATTTCATATAGGAACTAACCTAAACTCTCACCTATGCAGCTTGCGACATCAAATGTAACAGGGAGCAACAGAATCATAACACAATGTGTCAATAAATGAAGTTCGAATAAATAGTTTCTACATTGCCCTCAATTCCCAGTGTCAAAGGGAATATGTTGGGGAAATAATATTAGAACAAAATTGTTCTCCACTAAGAAACCAAGCCGTACACTAAAATACGATGTGATTCATACAAGTTTTCTCAACAGCAACAATTGCATTTTGAAGTCTCTTCTACAAATTGTTAAATTAGATATACTTGGTCAGCCATGGTAGATCCTTGCTGTCCTTCAGTGCGAAAGTAACATCATCACTGCCGCGAAGAAAATATTAGTTAGTTCCAACTTTTACAAATTAAACAGATTTCTAACTGTTTGCTTGCTTGAGAAAGGTATGGGTGTATAAAGAAAGCAAATCCGTGTCAGTTCTTTGTTATAATATACCTACTACATTATATGATTAATGTTTTTTCCAGAGCGTAAACTTACCTAGGGTAGTTGAGCTGCAGTTTCTGCAGCTTGTGCCTTGAACCGGCCTCACACAGTAATATCCTGCATTCTCCAAGCTTGCACCTGGCAATTCGCAATAGTAGAGATGACTAGGTTAATATTTAACTTCTCATAAGACCAACTTCTTATTCACAAGGAAGAACTATAAGTATGATGTGCGCCTGTGCCTTCAAAATTATTCACTGTTCTAATTACTAATTAGTAACGATTTGACATTCTCCGACAATTTTTGAGTTATTTTCGACATTATATTACAATTCTTGGAGATCATTAGAATTAAGTTTATTTTATGTCAAACAGCACCTTATCTCAAGAAAAGTTCATCACGCAGTAATATAAAAATGCTATTTTTGGTATACACAGAGATAAATGGCGATTCATTCAAAGTTGTTGGAACAGCTTCTCGAGGAATAGGTGCTAAAGAAAATTTTGAAAAGTTCAATTTTCTGTTTACTATTTTAAGAAACTTTCCCTGTTGAGTTTCTTGCATTTTATCATGTATAAACATCAGTTTCTCAGCCTGTACAAGTTTCTTTCATATTCTACCAAAAAAATTCAATAGAATGGTATAAAGCCTTCTCCTTAAACCAGGCAGCCATTCACCATTAACAGAGCCTGAAGATCAACTGAGAAACTGCACCAGAAAAGACACCGATGCATGTGGGAGGACAAGAAGGGAGCCGTGCTCTACAGAAGTAAGTATTTATCGTGCAATAGATTTATATTTTCTATTTTGTTAGTCATATTATCATAGAGTAAAGAATTGGTGAGACAATCATAGAAAGACAGATGAATGTACAGTAATGTGCAAGAACCCTGCCTTCTTGGTTTCAAGTCTAAACCGGAAAAACGTCCAATTGAAAGTATTAGTGAGCAGTATGAATAACCAAGTACCAGTTGTAAGCTTAACCGTCACCAAAGAAACAGCGGCATTGGGTGAATAATAGAATTAAAACAAAAGTTAAGAGTGGCTTACCCGACTTTTAGGAGCGTGTCATACCCAGGAAACATTTCCCCGTTGTTCGAGCAGAAGCAGGAAACTACAGCTGCCAACTGCAGGGATAAAGATACTTTCAGAAAGCATTCACTGGAATAAAATCGTCAAGGTAGAAAAACACAATAGCAGAGTTCTCCTTGTTCACTAGGCAGCCTTAAAAAACACCGACGTTAATTTATGTATTTACCCAAGTGGTGATTATTACATTGCAGTCTATAGAACCCAATGAAACATGTGTATTAAAGGCCGGGAATTAAAAGGTGAACTACCTTATCAAAAGTTGTTTCACCCATTCCAGTTTTATAGAGTTCATGTACCATAGCAGCCAGAAAGATTTTACCGAGTTTAGATGAACTTCTTATCACCTGTAAACAGAAAAGAGAATTCCCCAGAATGTTAAGAAAGAAATCCAATGCAAGAGATGCACATACATCTATTTACTGGTCTTAGAAGGCAAAAGAGGTTTCCCAACTCACTTGGATATGAGGAGCTTGGAACATCTCTTTTATAGCTGCTTCAACATCCGATATACCAATAACAACTTTCCCTGCAGAATAAGTAAAGAGTGAACACTAACAAAATTTTTGCTCTCAACCAATGAACATGTCAACCAGTAAGGGATTCAATCTACAAGTTTATGTAGCCATGTAGAGCTAAAGAGACTACAAAAAAAACCACGTGTGGAGCAGGAACATTAGTGTTGAAGAAGAAAAGGATACTGCAGTTTAATATAATGCTGTCTATTTTAACGCACAGAAAACCCAAATTATATAGGCGATAATAAAATCATGGCAATTTCTCTG
>JAYMSR010000480.1:0-13875 GCA_036897825.1 Plantago rigida | reverse complement strand
AGTGGAAGCACCCACTCCATGGAAATGTGACCATGCAAATGAAGGGCGCACAGAAGGGAGCGCAGGCAACTTAAGGAACTAGAGAACCAAACAAATCAAGGATAAAATTGCTTAAATAAATTGATTGACAATTATATTAAAATGTAAACTACAGGGTTTTCATATATATACAACTGATTCTCTCGCTACAACTGAGAACAAATCTCATATTGTTCCTACCCTGCAAAGTCGGCCAAGATCAAAATAAGCCTCTTCCTAACTTCCCAAAACAATGCAACTGTACACTTTCACTACTTCAACTTGCCTAAATTGGGTATAAAAGACGACGACCCTGCATTCTGTTAGAAAGGGATATATTCAGGACTACAAGCAAGATATACCAGTAGGTGAGGAACAAACTGAGAAACAGGAGAGTTTAACTCACCAATCCAAAGTAACTCATACGGCCTCAAAGATGCTGGATGGATTGTAGTTAGCTTACATATACAGAAGGCTAGGAACGTCAGAAAATGTCCATTTACACTGATGGCATTCTGAAATTCTGAAAAGGAATTTTCACAGGAAAAATGCTGCCTACTCCATCATACCTATACCCCAATAGCTTTACTCTGAGGGTGAATCAAAAGACAGATGTAGTCTTGGTCTTACAGAGCGCCTTTGGCGAGGAAACAAAAATGGACTACCAGGCCCTTCCCTAGTTGTCTTCCCAGGCCTGTTCTCGTTCATGCCTATCAACAAAGATGCAGCCAATAAACAAAGAATAAAATCATACAGAGAAAAACATGTACAGTTATTTCACGAGAAATGATTATAAGGTTTCTCCACATGGCAAGAGACCGAAGACAGTAGTTTTATATTGCAATATTGCTACACTCTTGATGATGACCCCCTGTAGTTTGAGAACATTGTAGGGTTTTAATAGGGGAGGGGCGATGCAAGCTTCAGAGCATGTCTCTCATTCTTGAAGCTAATCTATGTAAACATCAGAGCAGTTGAGTGTAGCATCATGTTAAAATAGAGAAGTGTAGAAGAAACGTCTGACAAATGAGGGAATTTTCCGTTACTCAGCAATTCTAGATTTGCAAAATCATTAGCACAAGCTGTGGGGCTGTAATTACAATCTTTAGTTCTATAACAGAATTACAGGAGATGAAAATTGATCATGCAGAGTCACATTTAAATGATTTATAGTTATGAAGAAAACATCATGAGGAACCAAGGTCATGAAGGAGAACAATCATAAATTATTGCACATACCAGTGCCTGGTAATGTACTCAAAGAACCATTCCTTGATTGCACTTGATTTCCCGAACTCAAACCATTTGAAGCTGCAGACTCATGCTGGCCTGCTCCTCCACTGTCCCCAAGCCTAAGAGAAATCCAGTCCTCCGTGCGAACACCATGTGAAACATCAGCAGGGTCTTCAAAATCAGGATGCACAGTTGGTGTATCCAATGGCTTTGTTGGCAGAAATATTTGAAGCGAAGGATCGTTACCATTATATGCCATATGGTTGTCAACTAAGCTATCATTTATTACATTACACAGTTGAGCTGAAGACTTCAGAGAAGCAGATTCAACAGTAGCATCAGTCATTGACGGATAGCCACTTATAGACGAAGGGCAATTAAGGGAACCATGGTGCATATCAACCATAGCATTAGATACACCATCATCCGGACCAAATAACTGAAAACCAGAACCTCCCTGAATATCAGAAGGCATTGACCACAGATTGACCCCATAATCATCATCATTCGTGCCATAAATATCTAGACATGAACCATTCCCAAGGCCAGTGTTTTCAAAATAAGAATCAGGAATTTCATGACTTGGTAGTGGGAACGATACCCCACCAGCACCTGGTTCAACTTGATTGTTTACTCCAGAAGAAAGTAGCGGTTCAATTTCTTCTTCTGAATCACTGAGAACAATCACTTCAGCACCACCAGGTGTTACAGATGTGATCTGACCATTAAATCCATCTGTTGGTTCCATATTCAAAGACATAGATTCATATTCAATCCCGTTAGCAGAAACATCAATGCTTCCTGGAAAATCCTGGTTAACGCTAACATCTTCACAGTCTTTACCACTACCAGTAGCAGTGCTACTCATGGGAATTACATTCCGTCCATTATTCTTGAACTTCTCGTCAGATCTATTTGCAAGTGGGGCTCCCTTCATAACATCGGGCTTATTAAACACCCAGAGACCATTTTCGTTCTTTTTTATTCCTAACTTAAGACCAGCAGGACTATCAGAAACAACTTCCTGTTTGGTTGGTTTAAGTTCTTGTTTCAATTTTGACTCTGCATCCACAGATGGATAGATAGTTCCATCAGGAAAATGCCATAATCCAAGCTCTCCAAGACTTCTACGATCACCCTCTGATTTAACACGCCAAGAGCCATCAGGCTTCACTTCAATCGCTGCCAGGTCTTCGCTACAATTTTTTAACTAAACGAAACATAATGTTAAGGCGTAACATCCATGACAAACAAAGGCAATAAGAAGAAACTTCAGCCTCAAACCAAAATATAGCCTAGTTATTACCTTAGATGTGATTCTATTAAAATATGGATCTATGATGATTTTCTCCAAAGAGTAATTCTTCAGACATATAGGACACTGCCACTGCATCCACAAATAGTGATTGTGAAAACATAATTAGGAAGTCTCAGGATAAAACAACCATTAGCAGAAGTTCCTAGGTCCTCAAAGATAGTATTTCATTTCTTCTAAATCAATCAAATGCATTTTATCTTATTCAATCCAAGAACAGTGATTCTTCTTGGAATCAATTGAAAAGCACAAGTCTGTTGTGGAAATAAGAAAAGCATATAGGTACTTGCCTTCCTAGATCGCTGGTTCATTTCCACAAACACGTCTAGATCAAAACATCCCATGTGCACACAGGGCTTAAATCTTCCAGCCACCTTCATTCTTAAACCACTCATCTGAAACATTCATGCACATGGATAAAGATCATTAAGTACTGGCAGCAATCAATATGGAGATTTCACATAGAAATAGGGAAAAAAAGATTTAGGCCACATCCTCAGTTAATGCAAATCTTTTTCTGATTTTTCTACTTGTTTCATCCTATGACGGTTAAGCCCATTAGTCAACCAGCTCACTTACAGGACACCGAAGATTGACAGGAATGGAATCAGCAACTACTTCAATGTCACTGTCACTTTCAGCATTTTCTGTGGGTGCCCCACCACCAACACACCTACAAACTCGAGCTAGTGCATCCTCAAAAGACTCCCCTTCATCCTCTTTAGGAATCATGTTGAGAACCTATCATACAAGATAGTCCAAGTATCAATAACAACTAACAATAAAAACTAATTTGTTTAAGATGCATCTGCATGTGAAAGAAGAAGAGTAGCTAAATTTCAAATAATCAATGCAAGCAGATAAAGCTTGTCAACGTTATCACACAGGAGCACACACTAATTTCATGGATAACACATACACTTACCACAAGGAAAACACATTCAATTGCCACCTGGTTTGCTATATTACTTGTGTAATTGCACAAGGACCAACTAAAAAGTCACAAGGAAAATCATCTCACCTGGTGAAGAGTGCGTCGCTTTACAATTCGAACTCCCAAACAGAATATGCGAGAATCACAACCTGTTAAGGAGATCTTATTTATCCCATCCCTGGTGCACGGAGTAATCTGACATATAAGTGAAGTATCAAAATCAAGAAATATAATACCAGTGAAACATAATTTAACAACCATGAGAAAATTATAATGTATAAAGACCTTTAAGCCACATGAAAACACCAAATACTATTTATACAGCCTAAACAAAAAAGGAATAGCCCACTGCTTAAGTCAGCAAACTCTTATCTATATGCATTTGCTATTAATAGATATAAACTAATGTAAAAGATAATAATCCCCTTCAATTCATTTTTGTTAATTTCGCACTTATTTTTTTCCAGTGTTTAAATGATATCAAAGGGAAACAATTCATAAGATCTTCAAGTGTTTCTCATTCAAGGTTACCAGGAGCTAGTAGCCATATTGTACGCATGCTAAGCACGGACTAGGTTTACATCAATTTTATAAATATACAAGTTCCAACTTTTTTGCATTTAGCACGGTCTATTTTCAGAAAAAGACAACACCACCGCCTATTCAATTGTCTGGAGTAGTATTTCCTGAAGTTCAGAACAAATCAATTTATTAAAATACTTGCTAGAAGAAACAAGTATGATACTCCCTCCCATTTTTTATAGAAGATGTTTTGGGGTTTTGTCTATTTGATGAATAAATACAAGATGTTTTCTAAGATTCTCATGTTAATGCATCCAACCCCCCGTATCTTTACAAATGTTCATTTATTTTGTCTTGGACTCTACAAACACCAAACATCCATATCATCTTCAGTAGGTATTTTAATTTCAATTTTTTTTATCAATACTTTTGGTAACAAAATGTTGTCTTAATTTGTGTGAAAACCCAAAATATCTTATATAATAAATTGGAGTTAAAAAAGATCCCTATATATTGGTGGTAACAACCAATCCAAACAAATGAGCAGGTGGTGGTGTAGCCATGTAGGTTAATAATAGTAATATTCATAAAAATGGTTTCTCCTACTGTCTATCAGATATCGTTTTTTCTAAATAGATTTACATATTTCTTATTAAAGGCCAGTACCGGGTTAGAAAACTTACAATAGGTCCATCATCTCGACCATTAGCTCCTAATAACTGTGAGCCGGGTCTGTTTATAGCTCTCATTGGGACACCTGTTCGAGCAAGAAGGCAGAATATTCAGTGTAGTTACCAGGAAACAAGAGGCGCCCGAGAGAGGGCTTTTTACGGGGAAAAACACAGAAAAAAGATCAAGTAAAAAGATCATCAAATACTCCCTCCGCCCCGCCCAAAATTACCATGTTTCCCATTTTGGGACCATTACAGATTATGATCCCCAACATGGCAAAATTTTAAAACTCCATCAATCTAAGTTTACTTTATTAATACCTTGTTCAAACTTTATATAAACATCCCTCAATTCCTGCTTCCTTCTTTATCCCTTCCTTTCCTTAACCCCCATGCGTGCCCAAAAAAATGTAATTTTAGGCAGGGCAGGAGAGAATAATTTGAAGCTGTATTTATGGGGATAAAACACAAAGTAAAAGGAAAATCTTGAATAATTTAAGTTGTATCAATGCCATTTTAAGAGGAATACAAACAGTAAAGCAACACATGAGCAAGCCAAAACATCATTATGCGTGTTGTCTGAATCAGCATAGCTATATAAAAATTGGAACATCATAGGCCATCTCCAAGTACAGGTCAAAAGAAAGATTTCAATCGAAAATGGTTTCTGTCTCAGTAAGGAAAACTATGGGAGGAGGAGGGGGTGGTTCTAACAGACCAAGAACTGTAGAATGGAGAAATGAGCAGTACCATTGACCTGCAGGTCTGCATACTGAGGCCACTGCATCCTGAATGTCACCTTGTCATTAATAAGCATGCACCACGCCTGACATCAAAACAAGGTAACTAATAAGCACTGAGCATTAATACTTTAGAGACATCTGTTACTTGCTGAGCTTATTTTCTCTTTTTGATGGATAATTCAAGATTACAGGTGACTAGTCAATTCCAACCAACCTGAACATCATAATCTTGTT
Source organism: Plantago rigida (assembly GCA_036897825.1). Classification (NCBI taxonomy): domain Eukaryota; kingdom Viridiplantae; phylum Streptophyta; class Magnoliopsida; order Lamiales; family Plantaginaceae; genus Plantago; species Plantago rigida. The sequence goes on along the minus strand of JAYMSR010000480.1, from coordinate 8,205 downwards.
TTGATAACATGTCCCTATCAGACCTTGAAAGTTGAAACGTCTTCTCAATGCTCTGCCCAGGATTTGAGCTGAAAAAATTAAAAATATCAGCTGCAGTAAGCCATTATGAATAAAATAATAGTGAAAGATACATGCCACACAAAGAGGAACAAAGGCCAAAGGAAGCAAGAACAAAACCACAACACAGACAGTAAAAAATCACAAGACTAACAAACAGGAAGTAGATACGGAAGCATGGGAAGATTTAAACTGAGGATAGTAGGGTAATCTCGTACAGCAAATTACAGCTAGAATGCAGAGTTGTCAAAACAGAAAATTGATGGATCCAAAGATAATTTGGCAAATAAATTAATTGATATTTTACAACAGATAAGGAACTGATAATTATACATCTGAAGACAACCAACAGCCCTCCCATTGTCCATTCTACATGAAAAAGCTGATAGTTGATACATAAAGAGGAGAATGACTAGGTGGTACAAGAAAATAATTACAGCACCATCCATCACACTTGATAGAAAAGCCTAGCCATTGCTGCCAACAAAAATATAGCACATCGATATTTCTGAAGGTACTGTTTAATAGATCATATAAATCATGAATATCACGTCTACTTACCCGTCCGCTGGAACATCTGAGATATTCAACTTCACAGGATGCAGAGGATGAGAAACTGTCAACCAGAAGCTGCATATTCAAGAAACAAATATTTAAACCAGGAGACATCTCAAACATTTTATGTACTATTTAACCCAAAAGGTTGTGTGAGGAATTATATGAACATATTTGTTTCTGAGGGGCTTCAAATTGATAAAAGGACCACTTAAGTTATCTAATTGATGAAACATGCAGCAGAGATCAGGTTAAGCATTTATTATTTAGTTTGCAATATGTATCACTGAACTAAGCCGCACGCGCACACACTAATCTGATGATATTAAACATTCATTAGCATTTTCATGGCCCTCACTTGCCTGGAATTATGCCAATTTACAAGCATATGTTCCCCTTACTGGAATATAGGAATAGAAAAACAGCATGTTTAATTGTTTATGATCAGGCAATTCCATATATGATCACTAAAATCAGAATAAACAGCTGTCACTTACGGGTCAGCACGGTTGAGTCTACAAATTGCACAGAAAAAATTCTTCGGATGAATTGGTGGGGTGCCCTCCACGGGTTTCTCAGGAATTATTACACATGTCATATGCTGCCATACACTGCACCTAGAATCTTCACACTGCAATAATACATAGTTAAAACATTAAACCAAGAAGATGAACTAGAATGCGAGAACTATATGCCCACATCTAAACCACCACCAACAGGACATGAAATAGCAGTCCAAGCTGATGCTTAATAATAGAACTCCAACAGCTGGAAATGTATTTGCACCTTTATCATTGAATCTGTAGCTAATGTATTTCCACAGAGACAGCGCATTGTTTGCTTTTGATAAGAATCTTCACTCTCCTCTTTAACCTTTACATGTGTACTATCTGAGACGCCTTCTTTTAATGCCACCTCAGCCACACCACTAGCCTTCATTTTTCTAAAATAGGAACAGAGAAAATGTGTATGGAGTACTTCTTGGAAAAAAACAGTTTCCTAAACACTAGGAATAATACTTCATTGAGATATGAAAATATGTGTCAATGATCGCTTGAATTATGCATATAGTACATGGATGGTAAGACAGAAACCTGGGTATAAAGAGACTCAGTACATATAGCTTCAAGCTGTATCAGCAGGTATAAATCATTTTTGGAATCTGACGATCTCTACTGGGTAAGCTAATCGGATGTTCTGTATTTGAATTTTGAACATAATCTGACTATATGTTGGTGGTGATTGGTCCATACACTGCCAGGAGAAAAATGACATTGGCTACAGCAAGAGTAAGGCACTGGAAGACTTGAATCGGCAAAGATCAAGTGATAACTAGGCAGTAGCGAAAGATAGCATAGTTTTGAAAAATAGATTGGTCCAAACTTGGTAAACCCAGAATTGGAATTTCCTTTTGAAGTTATGTAATAGGATTATGTCCTTGAAGGCAAATTTGTTCGCGGGGTCTTATAAATCCCCGTAAGAATTTGATTATCATATATAAAATCGGGGAGATCCATCTCCTTTTATCAAAAAAAAGGAAGGGAGTAATCTGTACTTATATGCAAACAAATGAAAACCTATAAAAAGAAGAATTTTCTGGAAGAATTTCATCAAGTTACGTGCATAAGGTAGATGAATAAACCTGTAAGTGTCGTCAACTAACTTTGCCACTTGCTCCTTAGCAACGGCGTTTTTTTTGGCCCATAATCCTGAAACTGCAGAGTACAATATTATGTTTCATCTATACTTTGAAACTTCAGAAATTGGCAGGTACCAAAGTGTGATACAATCAGATAACATTTAAACCACATCATTTTTCGAGTATAAGGAATGGTTGGAGCTCTAATGAAGTGCCATGAGTCCAACTGCAGAGTATGATATTAAGTTTCATCTATACCCTGTAACTTCAGAAAATGGCAGAAACCAAACTGTGATATAATCAGATAACATTTTGAATCACATCATTTTTCAAGTATAAGGGATTATTGGAGCTCTAACACAGTGCCACGATTCCTATGGGGGAGTCTTTGGTAAGTCATTGGGCAAGAATGTGAATGACTGCATGAAAGAATCCGGCCGCACGACTCAGGAGGTAGGTGATGAGTTGAATATTAAATTTTAGTACAAAGGTTGTTGCAGGATTAACCAATTCAAATGACCTCTCGCATAATTTAATATCACAAATAATCTGGAGGCCAGTGTAAATTTAAATGTTTAACAAACGAAACACTTGTTGGAGTGTGGCTTTCAGAAGGGTTTGCACGGTTGGGAAACTAGAATATGTAAGCCTGCCTATTATTCTATTTGTTATTTGAGACACTTCCCCGTCCCAAAATAAATGAGCCATTACACATGTTTTAAGAAACTCACATAAAGTAATCGTATAATATTGTAAGTGGCATATCGGGTGTTCTTTAAATATATAATGAGCAACGAATAGATCAAGGTAAAGTGGGTGAATTGTCTTAGACCACATCCACATGAATAAACTAATATAAACATTCCATTTTTGGAATGTGTTATTTCTAATGGTGCACCAAGGAAAGGCATGTCGTATGTTTGGGATGGGTATATGTGAGATCACCTTTCAAAGAACAAAGACATGATTTCTTAGACTGTTTGTCTTGACTCATATTATAACACTAATAGATAAAAGTAACTGATTTCGAGATAATACACCCTTTCTATTGACAAAAGAGAGGGCAGATGCCTCTTATAATTAGATTTAACGGAATAAATAAGGCAGTAACTTCCTGAACTATTCTTTCAGCAACAAACGTGCAGGTAAATAGTTTTCTAAAGTCTAAACCATTTATGCTCTCAACTTGGGCAGTTCATTGCCCTTGAACTTATGACCATAAAAGTTATTGATAGATGTATTAGTTTTGAATTTTGATCATAAGAAGAAACTAAAGAGTAAAGAGGGTTAAATAATACATTTATATATACACCACAGGAAATCACAAGGATAGAAGTATCTGGAGGCATATAAAACAAATCACTGAGGTGAACAAAGGAGTTTGTCTAATCAAAAAAGAGAAATGCAGATCAACATACAACAGCAATAGCGGCGGCGGCGGCGAAATCAAAAAAAAAAACAGCAATCCATCTCATCAAACAGTTTCAGGTTTTAGCACCAAATTCCAATGGAATGGATAAAAATGGACATCTATCTTACAAGCACAATGATAATCATGAAATCTGAACTTGTCCTGAGTCATAAATTTTGGATATATAAATATAAGCAAGGATGGCTTCATCATTTACCTCGCTCATCGGAGAGAATGGCCAATATTCGATCAATGAGATCCTGCATGGAAACCGTCAGGGCGAGCCATTAAATATCTTTTATCTGAACATGTTATAGAGCCAGTATGCTAATTTGAAATCAAAAAAATATCTTAAAAGGGTACTGATAGAGTGACAGTAATGATTAACTGTAAATATAGGTGTTGTTGCCCTCATATTACTATTCAAAACACAATTTGAAGCAAACGTGAATGAATGTATGGTTCCAAATTTCTAAGCATAAGAAAACCTTTTATACTAGGTGTTGATGATCGAGAAAGAGAAGCAGAAACCAGGATTAACATAAATAATGACTTCTGAATCTGTGAAGGGAAAGAGTAACTGGTTGTTTGTTCTAAATTCAGTTAAAATATCTTCCAAGTCAAACGAAACGAAGGAGGTGAAGCTGGTGGCGTGATATGACTAACACAACAATTCGTCAACATTGAAAAAACTAACCTGCTTCTTTCCCTGCTTTGACAGACCTAGTTGTGTGAGAATATCCTTGAGTTCCTTTATCCGAAAATACGATAATTTATCCTGCAAGGCACGCCAAAAGTTGAATCATTTACCATTAGCACAAAAAATCACCACCCTTGTTATAATAGGACTAATACAGGAGGAATGTATGTCAAGATAGAAAGAAGTCAGCTACGAGATACACAATTAAACTTGTCCGGCAAGGGATATACTTTTTTTTATCTGAAGTGGAAGGAAAGGAGCTATATGGTTCATGTACTGTATAAGCTCCACAGCAGAAAAATAAAATAAGCATCCCTCTCTATCTCCTTTCTTTAGGCACAAATAAAACCATGTGATTTATAGACTAAGTGACCAGAAAAGACCATCATTTCAGGTGCTGGACCAAAAACCAGCTAGCCAGTAGAGCTTCATGTAAATCTTTTTCTTTTCATTTTTTGCTTTACACACAGAATCCGTGAATGAATATATTGAAACGGCCTCTGACAATTGAACTAATAGTTCATGATGCTTGAAAGTGAAACATGAGGGAGAAAAGTAAATGAGATAAGTATTTTGAGCTTCCTTCATGTGAATTAGAAAAGACAAGAAAAAGGCGAGAGAGAAAAAAATATTGTTCCCATGTCTATCCATTCAATTTCTTTTACTTGTATTTTCATTTGACATATTCCGATTCTGGATGTCTTGTTCCCATTGCATTCTTTGTGTGTCAATGCGTAAACATTAGGGCAAGATAAATTATTACCTATGTCGCATGAATGTGGGGTACCACGATATGGATGCTGGGATATGTGGTTTTCAAAATATGCAGGTAAACGATACCCCAAGCCCAAGGATACATCCATTTATTGATATTTTGTTATATACTCTACACGTTGACTGCTTTATAAGTAATTTTCAATAAGATTAGAGTATCTTAAATGTTATTAAAAAGTATAGCTACTTTAATTTATATTATAAATCTAATAATTGTTGAAATAAGTCAGATTCACACAAATAGAACACATGGAGATATATTTATTAATAAATATGTATGTGCATATCATTTATTTTTAATTATTCAATATTAAAACCTGTCACTTGGTGTGTTGGATATAACCAATAATGTTATCGTACCCATTCATGTATCATACACTGGGAAGTGTGACTTCTTTGGTGTATTCATTTTATGCATTATAGATTATTACTCTGTTATAAAGTGAGCCTGCAGCTACACACTAGACAATCTTTTTTCCATCTTTTTCAATCCCAGAAATGTCCGAATTTTAATTAAACTTTGTCTGTACCAAGAGAACATCCTTGACATAGCCAGCTTAAACTAGCTCCTGTCAAACCCCAACAATAAGACAAATGAAGCCTATGAGGATTAAAATTTTAAAACCCTGCATAGAAACAGCATAAAAAAAGTGGCAGACCAGGCAGGTGGTGCACTTATAATTTGAGTTCCCATACTAGCTCATTTCTTACACACAGTGCCAATATGAAATAATAAATTCTGTAAATACCCTATCATGCATATTTCTACATTGATCAACCAGTCATCCATGATTAACTAGATCATGACCACCCGAAGCCATTTATAATTTCTCACCGTGACAATATGTAGACCCAACAGAATGTGAATAGACCACACATTTCCAATGTTAGCTACCATCACAATAGTCGGGCAGACGAAAATCTCAATATTCAATGATTGGAGTCCCTTCCAACTTTAGTGCAAAACAGTTCAAACAACAAAAACCAAAAACTACCTCATGCAAAAAACAACATTAGAAAATTCACAAAATGATACTTCACCTTGTGACTCGACGCCATGTCCATCGCCTCCAGCAGTCAAAAAACACCCTGCCTCAGCAGAATCAGCCAATGGATCAATTGAAACCCTCGCAACAAGGTCCATTCACCGACTCTAAAATGAACAGCTGAATCAATAACCAAAACATACATATAACCTATAAATATTAAATAGAATTATAACCAACGGAAAAGCTAAAAAATTAACTCATTCTTCATCATGCACGAAATTAAAGAACAAACAAACAGAAATTACAGACGATCAAACACAACCGAAGATTGATTCAATTTCGAGTGGAACAGAACTTGAAATCGATGGATAGAGTCCATACCTGAGGCCAGTAGAGAGTTATAAAAGATAACCAAATGAATATAGGGTTTTTCTCACACAATGGCAGTGAATTTGTGTGGGTGTTTTTGTTCCTTTTGACCTCTGAATTCATTGGGAAGGAAGAAGAACCAATTACGGACGTATCGTTGGTTTATGGAATTGGGTTAAATGTGTGCAGACACGTCCGGGTATGGATTCGCTGCCCTCATGTCCACGTGTAGATATATATGGTTTCATTTACTTATCACAATGTTAGGACTTAGGCGTGATAAAAGAGCTGGCGGCGACTTTATTTTCAGGGGAAAAAAAACAAATAGTGAAGAAAAAAAATCATAAGTATGGTTTTGCAACAAGTCAATGGTAAATTTAGGTTTTTCAAATTAGTACTTTTATTATTTGTTAAACTGAGGGAGTTGGTAACTCATTCGATTAATATTTTAAAAAAAAACAGATAAAATAAACTCTTTCGACTAATATGGGTTGGATCACAACCCTATAACAAATTTCAACCAATCGTGTACAATATATGTATGGTGTTTTAGAGTAATTTGTCCCGAGTAACCTTAAATTGAGTGACCCCAATAAGCTTCATGAGATGCCCACAGGTGAGGGAAGAGTAAACTGGAAATTATAAATATTATTTATGGGGTGAGTATATTAGTTGTAGATAATCTTGTAACAAAATCGACTCGCAAGTCCAACAAAGTGCAATAGGAGGATAAGTAATGTCAGATAGAAATGAATCTAACCATTGTTATTTTGAACGTGAGAACTAGTCTCCAAGTAAAGAAGTGCGAGTGATTATTGGGACATCAAAGAGTAGAATATGAATGACAAACAACAAAAACATGAAGAAACAAAAGAGACTCATAAGCTTTGTATGTTAGCGGTCGATCTTTAATGAGTATACTGGCTCACACCTTAGTCAATTCAAGTGACAAGTTTGAAATTTTGAATCATGTCCAACCAACTATAAATCATTAGGTCAATTTAAAACAAGTTCCATAACAAAATCAATTAAATGCATCAATCGGAGACGTTCATGTCCAACTACCGTTCTTCAGTATTCTAGTTAAGAATCTCAATTTGAGCCGGGCCACAAGAGTCTCAACCCTTTCAAATTTTCAACTATCTTTAATGAACATTTAGCTCTAATGACTTTATATTAAGATTGGAAAAGATAAAATAAAAGGTCAAACTTGATGAAATCTCTGCAACTTTACTTGTGGAATTACGGTAATAGGGTGTTGTGTAAAACTTGGAGGTTTATGTCATGTCACACACCACAAATGTGGTCTTCCGAATTGGAGAGCACTGCAAAAAATAAATTGGTATTATTAAAATGAATTCATTCAAACACCAAAAGCATTCTCATTTCTCACACTTTGACCGCCTTTCCCATCCACTTTTCAGTAATTATGGTGAAGACTTTTAAGGCTGTAACTTGTAAATTTGCAAGTACAGGTAAATTTAATTTGATAATAGTGATGAATCGTATAATTACATTGAAGTCCCCAACACTTGATCAATTTACCTTTACCTATAGATAAATTTCCAAGTACTAACATGCATCACATTCCATTCCATTAAACATTCAGTCAAAATTCTGTCCTGGATCAGACCAGCTGAACAGATGACAGTTTATTTGTATAAATACTCAGCTAAAACCTAAGCTACAAAATTGTTCCCTTCATCTATAA